>CAUYON010126603.1:0-13517 GCA_963573935.1 Arctocebus calabarensis | reverse complement strand
TATATATATATATATATATATATATATATAAAGATTGGCAGAAAAGTATAGATTTGTGATAAAGCAAATACAGAAAATTGTTAATTATAGAATTTTGGTGTGATTATATGGTGCTTGCTGTGCAATTCAATTTTTGTGTATGTGTAAACCTTTTTATAATAAAATTTTTGAAAAAATACAGGGTGGACACCAAGTTTTGTGTAATTTACTATGTCAAGCTATCTTAAATTGCACACAAACTTTATGTCCACCCTGTATTTTTGACATAAGAAAAGTTTCCATCATTTTAGAGCAATCAATCTGAAAAACATAACAAATGTCAGTAATAACATGACACAGTTCCTTATAGAGAGAAAAGGATCCTAGAAAGATAAGCCATGCTACATTTTAAATAAGTACTTTTAGAAAAATAAGGTTTAGCTAAATTATTTTTATATTTATACATTTTTGAAAAAAGGCTTACTCTTTTCTCTAGACTAGGTGTTCAACCCTAATTATCCTTTATAGCTGTCTATTATTTAGGGCAAACCTAAAGTTATCGCCTTGTGTTATATTTCAGTCAATGAGTTTATTCAGTTTTATGGTTCTCTGTGGTACATTTACAAAGTGCACTTCATGCTACACTTTTAGTTTTCTATAATCAAGGAAATAGTCTGTACTACTGTGCTTCAAATCATTGCCATCCTGCCCATTACTTCATTTGCAATAAAAATCACAAACTGTGCGAGTGCCTTTTATACGTGCTCATTTCCAAAATGGTAATAAGTAAATGTCTGGTCAGCCTTGGTATAGAGAAAGCGGCAGACCCCCCACATGGTGGGGTTTGTATGAGGTTTGATGGGGTAGCAGGGGTGCACCACCCTGCCCACTCCCCTGAAATTTCCTACCATGAGAACATCCGTTTTATTCTAGGTAAAGGGTATCAGTCACCGTAAATTATTAAAATCCAACCTTTAATGAACATATATCCAAACCCAAATCCTAGGAAAACAGACAGGGGGGAGGCTTGGATCTTAAAAATTCTCTGTTTGTAACCCTCACCTTCTTTTGTTCGGTGTCATAGAGGATATAGCTTGGTAATTCGGCAGTCAGCAACAAGCAGTAAGGCATGGTGTGCTGAAAAGAAAAAAGCAGACAAGGGTTTCTACGGTGGTCAATTGTGTTAACTTGATTAGGCCTGGGGTGCCCTGACATTTGGCCAAACATCATTCTGGGTATGCCTGTGAGGGTGCTTCTGGGTAAGATTAATTTGAATTGGTCAACTGAGTACAGCAGATTTCTCCCTTAACATGAGTTGGTCTCATCCCATCAGGTGGAGACCTAATAGAACAAAAGTCTTGACCCTTCCACGAGCAGGAAGGAATTTCCTTCTGCCTGATTGACTTGAGCTGGGGTATCATTTGTTTTTCTACCTTTGGACTAGAACTGAAACTTCTCCTATGCCTGGTTCTAGAGCCTGCAAGTGTTTGGACTAGAACTATACTAGTGATTTTCCTGGTTCCTAGATCTTTGAACATATGTTGGAACAAAACTATTGATTTCCTGGGTCTTCAGCTCTCCTGCTAACTGCAAATCTTGGGACTCACCAGTCTTCTTAATTATGTAAGACAATTAATTCTTCACAATAAATCCTGTCTCTCTCTTTCTGTCTCTCCATTTTACTATTCAATTAGTCTGGAGAACTTTGACTAATAATACTTGTTATTACATCAGCGATGAGTCTTGTTCACTGATGTAATAGAATGAAAGGAAGCAGACTCCATGTCTGTTTGCCTGGGAAAACTTTGGATATAGCCTATGTCCAATATGCAATGTTCCTTCTGGAACATTTGAGTCTCTGTTATATAACCTCACTGATTCACTAAAACGGGTGCAGTATAAAGTCATTATAGTGGCTCGAGTCTTGTTAGTTGTGTACAGTTGATCCTTGAACAACACAGGATTGGACTGCAAGGGTCCACTTATATGCAGACATTTTCAACAAAACAGAAAAAATATTCTGGGGATGCAAAACATGCCATTACGCAGGGTCGACTTTTTCTGAGTGCTCCACAGGGAGACTATGGAACCTGAGTACTGTTGGGATTTTGGTATTTGAGGAATCTTGGATCCAGTGCCTTTATATCAAGGGGCAGCTACACATTATGATGCTGTCATTAGGATAGAAATTGCCTACAAATAGTTACTACCCTCTCTTAGAAATAGCAGTCAGAGCTTTCCTGTGACTTCTTGACGTGAACATGGCAGTGTCCTCATTTCTGAGGCTATCAGATTAGACTTTGGCCTGCATTGGTGCTCCAGAGCTAAAGATGGTCCACTGTGCTGGAGATGCTTTACTATTTTTATGTATTTAGAATAACAAAATTGACCATATGGGCAATGAGTAATTGGCCAATTTGTAATTCTGATACACATTTGTCTTGAACTTGAGGCCTCAAGTGGTCCTCCAAACTTGGCTCCCCAAAGTGCTGCGATAACAGGCTTGAACCACCCTGTCTGACCCCTAATTCACATTTTTATTTGTTTTCTAAAATATACTCTATTTATAGAGGATATTTTGATGAGATTATCAATCTGCTTTTGAAGACATGTTGCTTCAATATGAAAGCATAATCTTAGCAAATGCCCTTATATTATTATTATTTTTTTTTTAAGACAGTCTTGTTATGTTATACTCTATGCCAGTAGAGTGCTGTAGCATCACAGCTCACAGCAACCTCAAACTCTTGGGCCTAAGGGATTCTTTTACCTCAGCCTCCCAAGTAGCTGGCACCACAGGCGCCCGCCACAATGCCTGGCTATTTTTTGGTTATAGTTGTCATTGTTCTTTAGCTGGCCCTAGTGGGGTTCAAACCTGTCACCCTCAGTGTACGTAGCTGGCACCATAACCACTGTACTACAGGCACCGAGCCCAAATGCCCTTTTATAATTAAATTACTAATAGCTGTCCTAAAATTCAGCACCATATGTTCCATTAATGTTGTGTTGTTTCATCATTTGCCAGGCATAATTATAGTTTCTGTGTTATTTTACTATCTGCTTGTAATTAACATTTTTTACTCTTACCCAACCTGAGGTCATTTTTATCATGGATAACTTGTCTTTGAGGACATAGTGTTGTCCTCAAATTATAAACTATTCTTTTTGGGGCAAAAACAATGATGTCTTTTGCTTATCAAATCATTAAATTTGGTGACATGAGATCAAATTTAATTGTGAATATTGATATATCTTTCCTTTGCTTATAGTTGGCAATGATTCTTTCGCATGCAACCTTGGCTAATTGTAATAATAAATAAAAAGTAATTCAGTTGTTACTTATTTACACACTATAGTAAAGTTTGTCTAACAGGTGGTCAAAATAATCAAAATCAAAGATCAAAGTGTACTTAGTCTCTATAAACAAATACTGTCCTGCAATTAAGTATAGGCATAAATAAAGCATAATTGCAAGACAAGGCAGAGATTGAAGTAATAATGACTGTTTAAAAATTAAAGAAAAATAGAAAGTTGTGAAATGATAATGAATATGTTTGTTAAGAATGTCATACTGTTTTTTGTTTGTTGGCTTTGTTTAAATTTGAGATTAGAAAGGATTTCCAGAAATTATTATTTGTATATAAGTTTTATACAAACTTGGAGAAATTGATCTGTTTTATATTGAAGATTTCCATAGTAAAGAATGAAAAAGGGGAAACAGAGGACCAGTGTAAGGAAATCTTTCTGAATAAGAACACAGAGGCTTCCTGCAACAATTTCATTGTACACAACTTTCCTTGACTTTCAGTGTCAGTAATAGGAGCTAACTTCTCCATTATACATATATACAATATGTGTGTGTGTTTAGATGCTTCTTTGTGGTGAATAGCAGTGCTATTTAAGCATTTACATTGTTTAGAATTTGAAGAAATTTTCAGGTGAGCTTTTAAATGGGCTAAAATTTTAACTGGGTTAAATTGTTTTAAAACTGTATTTTTCATTTTTATTTTTTTAAGAAAGGAAAAAAGTGTATTCAAATTGAAAACTCAAGTCACATTTGACTTCTGCAATTGTAAGAGATACAAGGTACAATAGACAAGATAGCAAATGTTATTGGTGTCTATTGAGTATTATAATTTTAATACAGTTTTTCCCTTTCCTAAAATGTGTATACATTTTTTTTTTGTTTGTCCATCATTTACAATGAAAGGGAGTAACAGACAACATGAAATAACACCATTCAGCCCAGAGAGTCTATATAAAGAAAGTCGTCTTTGGACTCGTTCCTGTGGGGATTAGTTATGGCCCCGTAATAAGGGAATTGTCACAGCAGACCTTACTATCTAGTGAACTTATTCATAAACTCAGAGCATCACAACATAGCAAAGCTTAACTGACTATAATCTTCTGGCTATAAATCTAGCAAAAGCTGAAAAATATGGACTAGTAAAGGAAGTATGAAGATGAGCATTAAGATTAGGGAGAGAAATTAGTTAGTATGTCGCATACACAATTTCTCCTTCAGATTCGGTTTGATGATTATGCTGACTGTCATATGTACATTGTTTATTTTCTAGAAAAGCACTTTTCAATCGTTTTCTGTTATTGCCTTAGCAGTTTAGTAATTTTTTCCATCACATCGATAGACGAACATACAAATACCAAGAATTCTTATTGATAGTTAAGACAAAACAATTTCATAAGTATTTCTGTCTTGACAACCTAAGTTGACGCAAAACATAAAATCAATACTTTTTTTATTCTTAAATGACTTATTAATTCCTTTACTGATGGAGGATGTCTGCATGCTGGGCCCTGCTCACCTTCTCCAGCTTTGGCCAGAGGAACTCTGAGAGCTCCTTACCTGGTTCATGTGACCCTTCAGGAGGTACTTATTTGTTCTCACGTCACCAACTGGGAACCCAGCTTCATACATCTATGAGATTCTTGAAGGGAATGTAGTACTCTAATGCTGAAGGTGTGAAATACCTTCACAAGGAGTTCATTCTGTTTGTGACAGATGTTGAGCGTTCTTGTGTTTACCTTGAATTTTAAAATCTCTCCCTCATGTCTGGTGAGTTCACAGTGGTACTGCAGATGTCCTTGGCTCACAATTTTGGAATCATGAATTCGAACTATTAGATGTGAATGTGAATCCTGGCCCTGGAATCTTGTTAAATTTGAGAAGTCCAGAAGCTTTAGCTACAGCGAACCTGAATGCTGGCACTTTAAAATGCATATAAATCTCACTGTCTTCTGGGGCAGTGCCTATGGCTCAAAGGAGTAGGTGCTGGCCCCGTATGCCAGGGGTGGCAGGTTCAAACCCAACTCCAGCCAAAAAATGCCAAAAAACCAAAACAAAAACAAAACCTCAATGTCTTCTTTTTTAATGTTAGTGTTTTGTACATTTTCTCAGCCCGGTTGCTGCAAACATTTTCCAGAATTCACAGTACCACAGAGTCTGTGACTTTGGAAATGTGACATTAGTGTGCACAGCGATGGTGCTGGGGACCGTCATCAAGCCTGAGACAAGTGTTACTTGCGTGTTTTTAAGAAAATATTATTATCAGTATTTATTAGGTCATTTTTAACTTTGACACAGCATTTGAAGGTTTGGAATAATTTTTTTCAAAGTTTCTAACTACACGCAGAGGAACTACCTGTTTTAGTAGCCTATGTGAGACGTATCCTACTGAGAGGAGAGTTTTACCTTCTCATGTCCTTTATTAACTGCAAATATACCCTGGGGCGCTCCAAGGAAGGGAATTTGAACAACTTTTCCATTATATATGATTTTTGTGTTTTAGTAACCCAGTTAACTATACAAACATTGCTTCCTTTTAAAAACAAGTATCTTTTAGAAATGTATATTTTCCGCAGCTAAGGATTTTAGTGGAAATCTTACCTTAATTATTCGAAAGTTTCAAATATGAGCGTCCTCAAACTAAATGATGTTAACCATTTCCTGCTTAATGATCTGTGAGTACTCTCAGTGTCTCCACCGAAACCTCAGAACAGAAAACTAAAGCACAGTATATTAGATAAATAGTCAAGAATACGAATTAATGTTTGAGTGAAAAGAAAAACAAAAGAGACTCTTCTTACATATCTCAGGTCAAGTTAATTAATGCTGATCACTAATGGCGACACTTAATAGCTGTTGTTGACAATCAGGTGATTTAAGTTCAAATATCAAATTCTTCTTTTTTTCCACCTATTCATTTTTAATGCTATTTCCAACAACCTACTTTGTTAATCAAGTTCCCATACATTTAATAGATTAAGTCATCATAATTTCTGGGTAAGGTGACCAATTTGCCAGCTTCCGTGGCAGGGGTTATTTGTTTAATTTTTATTCGTAAGTTCAAATTATTATCACCTCCTAGGCAGTAGGTGTTTGGAGGAATAAAATCCAAAACTAGTGGTGTGTCAGCTAGTATATAAGGGACGTGATGCACTCTTCCAGCTAAAAGACTCCATAAAGTTGATCGGGAGATGAAGCAGGCAGTCAGTCAGATAAGCAGAAGCTATCTGGAGGTGTGATTAGGGCACCTCACCTATGTTATCCATCCATAAATGAGTCTAGTTATTAAATATACAGCTACAAGAGAAGAAAAAAATTAATTAGCACACAGCTAGGAAAGTAAAACTATATCTAGGAAATTGAACATTTAGAAAAAGTAGGCTTGGTGCCTGTGGCTCAAGCGGCTAAGGCACCAGCCACATACACCTGAGCTGGCAGGTTCAAATCCAGCCTAGGCCTGCCAAACAACAATGACAGCTGCAACCAAAAAATAGCCAGGCATTGTGGTGGGCACCTGTAGTCCCAGCTACTTTTGAGGTGGAGGCAAGAGAATCGCTTGAGCCCAGGGTTAGAGGTTGCTGTGAGCTGTGAGCTGTGATGCCACAGCACTCTACCCAGGGCGACAGCTTGAAGCTCTGTCTCACAAAAAAAAAAAAGGAATAAAGTATTAATGGTCTATGTGTCGGAAAAAATATACATCTGTATATATACATATACATTGTGTGGATATGTTTCCTGATTTCGCTTGTAAATTGATTGAGGCATTGTAGTTTTCTTTATTGGTACTATGTTAATTTCTAACTAGGTAGCTAGTCGCATACACAGAGATGTATTTACAGATAGAAATATGGGTGATTTTAAATTATGGACAGAAACCTCTATCTCTGCAGTGGGCACTGTGAGGGTATAATGTTCACATTGCGGTGTGCAACCAGGTGAACAAACACATCCTCTGGAGTAATAAACAATGTTTTTCTGGTTCACTTATTTCATCCAACTAGCTGTACCAATATTCTGTCTTTTAAAATTTCTATTCCTGATGTATTCTCTTGAATTATTCATGCTAAATAAGCTACACTTTGTCACACGCAAGTATCTGGAGATTTTACTGTATATTCTTCCAGAAATATATATTTGGAAACATAGAAGGAAATTGGTTCTTGTCCCTCACTCTTCTAATTATTTTACTTATGGTATCTGTTATTAGGATAATTTGTTTTTTCTTTCAAAAATGTGAGATCCATTTGTTTTTATCAGTATAATTGCTACGTCTCTTAAATGCAGAATTATGTGAAGGATTTTAAAATGGTATAAGAAGGGAAATGTGGCTGTATGTATGTGTATCACATATATAAATACATATACATACAAATACATATATATTTTGTCAGAAAATTATAAGGTACTTCATGCAAAGTATTAACTCTGCATGGAGTAGTATCCCCCCCCCCAAATACTTTGCATGAAACATATTTTTTATAACAGTGAAATTGCTTTCTCTTTTGTCTTGTGATTTTTTTTGAGGTGAAATTTAAGTGTTTGTGTGAGTAGTACTATTATACCTATCTTGAGTGTCATGCTTGTACTGTATCACCTTATACCTTTGTTTCATTCTTAATAAACTGTTCACAAAAAAAAAAGAAAAAGAAAATTATAAGGTACTATACAAACATAAGGTACATTAAATACGGTAGATTGGATTATCCATATGGACCTATTGGCTTTTTACCTAGTCAACCGTCCATATCCATGGATATTTTATCTGTGGATTCAGTCACCCACAGATTGAAAGTATTAAATATATGGAAAAAAATAATTCAACAAAGTTCCACAAAGCAAAGCTTAAATGTTCTGCCTGCTGAGTACCACATTGAATGATGGGAATGAAATGATGCATAGGCATGGTGTTAGGTTTTATAAGTAATTTAAAATATAAGAGAGCAAAAAGGACTGGGCAAGATATCAATAAGTTATATGTACGTATGCAGATGCTACAACAACTTATCTAAGGGACTTGACATCAATAGAATTTGGTATCCACACACAATCCTGGGACCTATCTCCTATAGCTACCAAGGGACAACTCTACGTGTTTTGAATCTCTCAAAGTTTCTTATTTGAGTAATAACTTTTTTTACAAATATATTATAATTTTTTCACCATTATTGATCCTTCTACCTACCAGATGTTTTTTGTTGTTTGTTTGTTTTTAAGTTATTAAACAATTCTAGGCCAGGCGCAGTGGCTCACGCCTGTAATCCTAACACTCTGGGAGGCTGAGGTGGGTGGATTGCCTGAGATCACAGGTTCGAGACCAGTCTGAGCCAGATTGAGACCTTGTCTCTATAAATAGCCATGTGTTGTGGTGGGTGCCAGTAGTTCCAGCTACTTGGGAAGCTGAGGCAAGACAATTGCTTGAGCCCAAGAGTTTGAGGTTGCTGCGAGCTGTGATGCCACAGCACTCTACCAAAGGTGACAAAATGAGACTCTGTCTCAAAAAAATTAAAAAAAAACAACAACACATTCTATTATCTTACTAATGAGAAGATGTGAAGATATGATTTTTTATAATTTCTCATTTCTTTTTTGGTAGTTTTTTTTTTTTTTTCCAAAAAGTAAATTTATTTCAGGTCAATGTGAAGGTACAAACAATCAGGCAAAGTATTATTACCTGCAACTAATTTGGTAAGCTGGCTAGTTGCTTACTAATTTGGTAAGTTGGTTCATAAGGAAGAACTACCAAAACAAAATCAATTTTTGGTAGTTCTTGCTTATGAACCAACTTACCAAATTTCCAACAAGGTAGCTTTTAAAATGGCAAGTTTTTTTTAATTTCTCATAATGTACTTAACAATTGAGAATAGCCAACAGGAACAGCATGAAAAATGTCTTATTATCCTATTGTTTGATTCAGAGAATGTACTTTAGTCTATAGCCTTCAGAAACAATAAAACAGTAAAGGCTCAGAGCATCACATGTGTGTCATTTTCCAATCTATATTGTCTCCATTCTTTCATTCAGTTACTGGTTTTTTGATGCTGTTTAATAAATTGAATATGTCTTATGTTCCAAGCATGCTAGATTGAGAATAAAATAAGGATAATAAAAATATACCTGCCATTATAATTCCTATATTTGAACACAATCATTCCAGGAAGAGTTTAAAAATCCAAAGCTAGATTGTTGTGAAGCTGTGTCTTTTATAGTCAACAATTCAGAGCCTTTGAAACACTCCCAATGAGGTTGCAAGTATTATATTTTTCTTCATACTTTATAAACAAATAAAATTAAACCAAACTAAACACTAATAAAAGCCCAGCTAGAATTGTGTATATTATCCAGCTGCTACAAAATTTCTCTCCAAAACTTATTTGTTCTCTTTTCTTTAGTTAAATATAGTGGGCACAAAAGTTTGATTCATACTGGCAATTTCTCAATTCTTTGCTATGCTAACTAACAGATTGATTTTAAGAAGGAAGTCATAGCAAATCCTAACAAAATTATGTAAAATATTCATCTCTGCTTTACACTATTCAGATGTTTAAAACTAAGGGTAAGGGGCTAATTGCTTACTCAGAAAGGTTAAGAGCAAATGCAGCTTTAATTTTGGCCTCTCGGCTGACATAACAATGTTGGATATTACAGGTTGGTTCCTAAATTAAAAAAAACAAAACAAAACAAAACAAAACTGTGTTTACATGCTTAGAGAGTTTGCTGAAAATCTTAACAGAAATTCTGATAGTTGTGTCAATTTTATTCATTTTTCTATCAGATGAAGTATAACCCTGCATCTTACAGTAAAACGTTTTCTACCCCTAAAGAGGAGTATGAAGGTTTTTAGATATTCCCATTTTCTTAGGTTTTTAAACTACATTTAAGCTCATCTTTTATCTTATTTAATTTTAATTAATTTCAATTTAATAAGATATGTTTGATTCAATTGTTGGAATAATTTTACATTTCTTTGACGTTATTTTAGTAAGTCCAATCTTTTTTTAATTGTAAATTTTATGAAATCAGAAAATAGGCCAAGTACTGCTAATAAAAATTTAGCATCCACATAGAGAATTGCTGAAAGTCTGAAAGACACGCCTATATCCCTGATTTTGAAGATTTAGCATGAAAATATTTGATGAATCATTTTCATATTGACTACCTGTAAAAATGATGGATTTTGGATTACATAAAACTTTATATATTACTTTTAACTTTTCTTATGTGACTACAGAAACATCTAAAATTACATGTCTTTCCTTAAATTTTTACTAGCAAGTACTAGGATACCCTCTATAACTGCATTATGTTATACACATGTTACAATCATGCACCACATAACAACCTTTTGATCAATGTTTTCCCATAAGATTCTCGTACCATATTTTTGCTGAACACTTTCTATGTTCAGATACACAAATAATTTCCACGTTCAGTACATCCTGTACAAATTTGTAGGGTCAGAACAAGAGGCTATGCTGTATAGTCCAGGTATATAGTAGGTGAGGCCATATGGGTGTATGTAAGTTCCTGCTTTGATGTTCACACAATGATGAAATCATCTAGTGATGCATTTCTTAGAGAGTCTTCTCATTGTTAAGCCACTTGTGACTATATATATTCATGTTATTCTTATTTCTAACCACCTCGAAGTCACTAATAAAATTACTAACTTTTCCTCTGGAGCTTCTGTGCCAGGCATTCTGCTGGTCACTCTCCGCCCATGGTCTGACTTTTGGCAAGTAAACTGTGTCATTTCAGTGCCGTACCTAATAGTAGGCAGCATCACGACAGCTATGGAAGGCATCCTCCAATCATCATTGTGAATGATTCTTTTTATTTATTTATTTATTTTTAGACAGAGCCTCAAGCTGTCACCCTGGGTAGAGTGCCATGGCATCACAGCTCACAGCAACCTCCAATTCCTGGGCTCAAGCGAGTCTCCTGCCTCTGCCTCCCAAGTAGCTGGGACTACAGGCGCCTGCTACAACGCCTGGCCATTTTTTGGTTGCAGCCGTCATTGTTGTTTGGCGGGCCCAGGCTGGATTCGAACCCACAAGCTCAGGTGTACGTGGCTAGCGCCTTAGCCCGTTGAGCCACAGGCGCCGAGCCCAGCAACCATCTTACACACCTACTATGTGCTGGTGGCAATAGAACAAAAAAAAGTCCCTGCTATGGGGTGCCTTTGAAAGCTATTGTGCTCAAAGGATAAGTGAGGAGCACTTTGGGAGACTTTCTGCAGGGAGGGGGCAGGTAAAGTGGCTGAGGGCCTGTGTGCAGCTCAGAGGCAAGCAGGAGGAATGTTGAGTCTGTCTGAGGCCTGAGAGTAGGAACCTCCCTCATGGGTTGGATAGCCAGGCTCAGTGGACAGAACAGAGTGGGTACAACAGGACCTCTGTTGCTGGGACCTGGCATTTCCTCCTGGGAGAGGACTCAGGTAAGACAATGCGTCATTTCCCAGGGACCGAGGCAGCCTGTGCTGCCCCTCAGCCCTCCCTGGGAGGCAGCAAGCAAGAGGAAGTGGGGCCCTCCTGCTGGTTTCCCCTTGTGCAATCACCCTCCCTGCTCCTCTCCACCCAGAAGCAGGCCTGGCAGCTGTACCAAAATGCCACTGGCATGAACTCAGCACCCACACGGCAGGGCCCAGGCTAGGGCTCCCCAAGGAGGCTGGGCCTGACCTACACCCAGACCAGAGGAATCCATCCCCATGAACTCCATCCCTGGGTCCTGCATGGAAGGAGAGGGACACTATGGCTTGGTCACTGCCCGGCCCTGTATACATATCTGACTGAACTCTAGGCCTAGCAGGGCCTCGGCCAGCTTGAGGAGGCTTCTTTTTGTTTCTTCCGCAGATGATAATCTTCTCACCCACCCAAGGCATTCAGCCATGACAGTCGGTTGAATTCCCACTGGACACTGAGCAGGAATCCAAAAGAGTAGCGTGCCAGACCTCTGGGAGCCAAGTTGTGGTGGGCCCCGTGTCCTCCTAAGCAGAGGACCCAGGATAACCCTAGTCAGCCCAGCTCAGCCCGGCAAGGAGGCAGTCAGGTCCCGTGGGGCAGGGGGCTCCAGAGATGGGGTGTACCCCCTCCCGACCTACTTCCACAAGCCACCAAGGGTCTGTCGCTCGACAGCATCCCAAACTCAACAACGTTGTACCCTGTGTCACAATACAGTATAGCAAGTGCCTTGGGAGGAAGGGTAGCCTTGTACCCATTTCAGAAAGAGCTATGAAGTACCTATGATGTCCCCGGCACTGTGCTAGGAATTGGGACACTGAGGAGCAAAACCCCCACACAGTCCCTGTGCTCTCAGAACTTCGCAGGAAGGCAGCCACAAACAAGTAAACACCAACAATAAACAATCACAAATTGAGCTAAGTGCTGTGAAGATGGGGAAGTGTAATCAGCCTGCGCTGATCTCTCACTGGCCCTGGATTACGGAACACCCACAGCTGCCTAGCCAAGGGCCTTCAATCATGCTAGAAGCCAAGTATCTGGCATAGCAAGGGGTTGACAACAGTTTGCAGAACACTCGTTGAACCAAACTAGAAAAAAGGAAAAAAAACTATCATCAACCAGTGCAACCTAATTTTATAGGCCCTGGAGGCTCAGAGAGGCCAAGTGTTTGGCCCCAAGCCACACAGGTAGTGAGTGGCAGAGCTGTAAGCCAGAACCTGGGTCTCCTAACTCCAGGGCCAGAGTTCCTGCCACCTTCTTGTGCTGCCCACTGGGCAATCCTAAACCAGTTCTCAATCCGCAGGAACCCACAGCCTCCTGGCCCACCTCAGGCGCCTTCTTTGCAGATCAGCACCATTCAATAGAATTGTTGGTAATAGGAAATGCTCGGTATCCACACTGCTCAACGCAGACACATGACACCACGCAGTGGGCACAGAGAATTGTGGCCAGTGGGGGGAGGGGTGGGAACAGGCAGGGCTGTGGAGAGGAGGAGGGCATGACAGAGACGGTATGTGACAAGGAAGAGGTCAGGAGGGGGGTTAAGGATCGGGTTTGACATTCTAAGGCAGGCGTCCTCAAACTTTTTAAACAGGGGGCCAACTCACTGTCCCTCAGACCATTGGAAGGCCAGACTATAGTTAAAAAAAAAAACTATGAACAAATTCCTATGCACACTGCACGTATCTTATTTTGAAGTAAACAAAATGGGAACAAATACAATTCACACCACTGCATGTGGCCCAGGGACCATAGTTTGAGGACCCCTGTGGACTCTGCTC
>CAUYON010126601.1:0-47439 GCA_963573935.1 Arctocebus calabarensis | reverse complement strand
TTCTTGAGATACTTTGCTAAGAAGAATATGTTCCAGCTCCATCCATGTAAACATGAAAGAGGTAAAGTCTCCATCTTTCTTTAAGGCTGCATAGTATTCCATGATATACATGTACCACAATTTATTAATCCATTCGTGGGTCGATGGGCACTTGGGCTTCTTCCATGACTTAGCAATTATGAATTGGGCTGCAATAAACATTCTGGTACAGATGTCTTTGTTATAATGTGATTTTTGGTCTTCTGGGTATATACTTTGTAAAGGAATTATAGGATCGAATTGCAGGTCTATTTTTAGATCTCTAAGTACTCTCCAAACATCCTTCCAAAAGGAACGTATTAGTGTGCATTCCCACCAGCAGTGTAGAATTGTTTCCTTTTCTCCACATCCACGCCAACATCTCTGGTTTTGGGACTTTGTCATATAGGCTAATCTTACTGGAGTTAGGTAATATCTCAAAGTAATTTTGATTTGCATTTCTCTGATGATTAAGGATGGTGAGCACTTTTTCATGTGCCTGTACACGTTGCACCCGTCTTCTTTAGAGAAGTTTCTCTTCAAGTCCTTTGCCCACCCTGCGATGGGATCACTTGCTCTTTTCTTGCTAATACGTTCTCTGTGCATTCTGGTTATTAAACCTTTGCAGAGGCATAACTTACAAATATTTTCTCCCATTCTGAGGGCTGTCTGCTTGCTACACTTACTATGTTCTTGGCTGTACAGAAGCTTTTTAGTTTGATCGGTTCTCAGTAGTGTATTTTTGATGCTGCTTCAATTGCCTGGAAGTCCTCCTCATAAAAGTATTCACCCAAGCCAATTCCTTCAAGAGTTTCCCCTGCACTTTCTTCTATTTTGATAGTTTCCAACAATAGGCAAACCAGTCCTGGCACTCTTGGGGGCAAAGGTGGGTGAGCTTATGAGTAGAGATCAGCCTGAACTAGAGCGAGACTCCATATTTACTAAACACAAAACACTTAGCCAGGTGTGTTGGCTAGCTAGTGGTGGTTAGTCCTAGCGACTTGGGAGGCTAAGTCAGGGGGGTCAGTTGAGCCCCAAAGTTTGGAGAGTGCAGTGAGGTATGAAGCTATGATGATGTCACTGTACTCTACCTGGAGTGACAGAGCAAGAGTCTCTCTCCAAAAAAACAAAAACAACCAAACTGGTAAAACCTAGCTATGTATGTTTTAGATAAGGGAAAGTAGACTGTCCCTGGGTGCCTAGTTAAGATTTCCTATTAAAGAGTACTTTTTATCCTAGGTGTCCAACCCAGGGAAGAAGAAATTTTTGTCTTTAAGACATTGCCTCTGTCAGGAGTCTATCATCTCCCTGGGCTTCTAAGCTCTGCCTTCTTCCCAATCCTGCTCTTTTAAAAACTTTCTTGCTCTATACAACTCACAATAAGGAAATGCAAATAGTCAACCAACATAGGGGAAAATGTTGATCAAAAAAAGGCAAATTAAAAATACAAGATACTGTTTCATCACCTATGAAATTCATAAAGATTTGACAGACTACATTTTTATATTATAGGAGAGAGTAAAGATGGTTTTAGGAACATTATCCCTCAAAATATATTACTATCTTTTGGCCCATTCATTTACCCTTCTAGGAATGTAAGAAGAGCTCCTATGATGTGTGGACGTAAAAACTGAGATGGAAATCTACTGGACAAGGGTGTTTATCTCAGCATTTCTTTTTCCTTTGAGACAGAGTCTCAAGCTGTTGCCCTGGGTAGAGTGCCATGTGTCACAGCTCACAGCAACCTCAAACTCTTAGGCTTAAGTGGTTCTCTTGCCTCAGCCTCCCAATCAGCTGGGACTACAGGCACCTGTCACAACACCTGGCTATTTTTGTTGTTGCAGTTGACATTGTTGTTTTTAGCTGTCTGGGGCTGGTTTTGAACCCATCATCCTCAGTGTATGTGGTTGGTGCCCACCCCACTGAGCTACGGGTGCCTCCCTATCTCAGCATTTTCTTTTCTTTTTTTTTTTTTGCAGTTTTTGGCAAGGGCTAGGTTTGAACCCGCCACCTCCGGTATATGGGGCTGGCGCCCTACTCATTTGAGCCACAGGCGCAGCCCTCTCAGCATTTTTAATAAAAATGAAAACCTGAAAAAAATCTAAACGTTCAGGTACAAGGAAATGGCTAAATAAAGTATGATGCTTCTATTTGATTATGCTAACATAAGATGACATTTCAAAAGAAAACAAACAAAAAAAAAACCACATATATAATATATACTATGATTATAAAAGGAAACTTGCATGTTGGGGCAGGAGAGAGGTAGGGTTGATTTTATTTGTCATCAAGTATGTAGCCGTGAAGGATTTTTTTCTCTCTCCAATGTGCTTTCAAATTTCTCTTTCCCAAGCAGGCATTAGTTTATAATGAAATAACACAATGAAAGATACTTGCTTCTTCCACAAATCCATTCTATCCCTTGCTAAGACAAATCTCAAAGTATAATAATTCATGCTCAGCATCTTGACTGATACAGCTTTAACAGCAGCCTTTAAGAGGCAATATATCAAGGAAAGGTAGACATTGGCGGTGAAATTTCAGGCAACTGGGAATAAGATTTGGATACTGGGTACACACCCTTGTAAATTCCCTAATCATTCCATAGATCTGTCCTTTTGCCTTATGCCTTGACAGAGATATAGTAAGGAAATATACCCTTTTAGTACTGTGACTCCAGCACATATTCCTGAGAAAGAGAAAGCAGGGTTAGGCAATCATGTCCCAAATACCAGCTCAGGAAACCTGGACATGCCACTTGTAGCATGGACCTGGATCCTTGACCTCCTATCTCTGAGATCTGCTGATTCCTCAGACGAATCAAGGGTTTCTCGTGGAACCTTGAGAAGACCATTCAATGAGAAAGGATGTATTTGACAGAAATGGACACTTCAGCAATGGCTCATAGTCATCAGATGTCTTGAGCTCATGTCTCAGCCAGTCATTCAAGACCTGTATACACCAATTATTGCCACACCCTTTCTCATAAACTCCTACCATGGGCAACTGGTATTGCAACAAAGGTTGTGTTAGAGTGCAGTGCACTGTGTTATTAAACCATCCTTCCAGAACTTAGCATCCTTCTCCATCACATTTTCTTCCTCTCATTTCCATGCCTTCTCCCCTACTAAGTCTCTTATCCTACACACTACCATAAGAGCACCTGGGGACAGGACAATCTAATTAGTGATACATAAGATGCTGAGAGAATGGGGACCAAAGACCCCATTCTTGGCAAGGGAAAGCACCCCCAGAAAAAGAAGAAAATTAAAAAGCAAACTGAGTGAGTCAGAACAAAGAAAAGTCAGCTACTTTACATTTAAGCTAGCCATTGCTAGCAAGCTTCCTGCCTTTTCTGAAATTCTAGCCAGTTGGATGATATAGTTTACAAACACCTTGCTGGGTCTGTGGGCACTCTAAGGAGAATAATGGCCATAGAAGAGACTATGGGGAGGTTTTAGAAAAAGATACATCTTCTAGGGTGTTTCCTTCCCATTAAACAGGCAAATACCCATTGTAGAGAATTGCATTTGGCTGGGGAAGAGATCAAGGGAGTAGATTGGGCCCTAACATATGGGCAGAAGAGCTTATATCCCTTATCACAGAGGAAGATCCTTTGTGGTGGTGGAAAATGCCTTCCTCCCACCGATTCCTCAGGAGATTAAAGCTGGTCATGTTTTACTCCACAGAGAACACCTCCCTAGAAATCTGTGTGTGTGATCTCAAGCAGGAGGCTCTCCCAAAACAAGGCTCAGATTTCTGAAGGCTACCCTTAAGGTTAATAATCATAACAATAGGAGCTATATACTCAGAGAAACTGCTGGCATCTTTGTTCCCTCCCTCATCTTAACCTCTGGGGAAATAGACTTCAATAAAATCAGAGTGGAGCAAACACTCTGGGCCATTGCCAGGAGCCCACAAATGGGCAATGGACCCCTGAGCTCCTACTTTTTATTCTACTCTATGTCTCATATCTCTTTCTTTACCATCATTTTTAACTCTATATTTCTTCAGTCAATCGCATCAGTTTCCACAGGTCTTAGCGGACCCTGCTCCCAGGGTGGGACTCCAACATAAAATACAAGCAAAATACAAATGAAAGTTAATATAATATGGTGTAAGTGTAAGGAAGATGCAGAGAAGGAGTGATCAGAAAGTAGCCAAGCAAATTCAGGGCTGGACTTTCTGATAAATTTAAGAGCCAGGGAGATGAAGGGACTGAGAAAAAAGCAAGAATGAAGGAGCCATTGTAGTTACAAAAGTCAAATAAATACAAAGGGTATCTGTGCTTTTTAATTTTATTATCTCTGTTCTGCATTATCTGCTGGACTGTTCTCTGGTGTACCTAAAGCAGCTGCCAGAATATTCATGGCAGAATGGAGGGCATATGACTTTTAAATGCTCTTAAACCTTAATCTCATTTGGTTTTCTTTCAAGTCCCTAATGAACACAGAAGTCTATAGCAGGACTCAGTAGGAGTGGGGGGCAGCTGCCACATTCTCCACAGCAAAGGAATTAGCCAGAATTGCTTCCTCAGGCAATCCCTCACCAAGCAAAGATGTTCCACCACCCTCCAGGATGGTCTCAGCAGGGATTCCGGCAGTTGGCCGGCCTTTTAGGGCTGAGGAGGAAGGGCCTGGCCATCCAGTCTCCAAAGCACATGTTTTCATTAGAGTCAAGATTATCCCAGGCCAGTGGGGCCTGGGTGCTAAGAAGCAGCTCTGTGGTTTATACACTGGAGGAATCTCAGGAAGTCACAACTTGCAGGCCCTATTTCTCATACGTAAAATGGAGTACTGATTTAGGAATCCTAATAAATCTAAATTCAATGTGCAACTTTTGAAAAGGCCAAACTCTGAGCTACAAAATGCAACAGATTTATGGGTGCTTTGACTATGAGGGGATAGACTGAGCTCTGATGATTGAATTTATCACAATTATATAATTTTTGCCAAGCCTAAAATAATTTTCTTCTCATTTCTTAAAAACATTTCTCCAAAGAAAAAACAAATTAAAATTCACTTTATGCAGAATCTCTATTTTGGGGAACAACTGCAATACAAAAGGAGGTGACTTGACTATGACTTCTCTGAGAAGATGTACCTTCAGGAACAAGCACATTAATTATGAGAGAGAGACTTATTACTCCTTTGAAACTAGAGTATATAATTTTAAAGATTACTAAGGTTTCTTGAAATTTGGCAGGAGGCTGTGAGTTGACCATAGCACAATAAAATCATAGCTACCTGGAAAGAATCTTTTCAATGAAATGGAAATATAAGCCTATAAACACTAAAATTTAATTGTAACTTTACTTTTTTTTAAGAGGCAGGGTTTCACTCTGTAGCCCAGGCTGTAGGGCACTGGCACAATCATAGCTCACTGCAGCCTCTAACTCCTGGTCTCAGCAATCTTCCCACTTCAGCCTCTAGAGCAGTGATTGTCAACTGGTGTGCCATGAGAGAGGATCTTAGGTATGCCAGGAACATTTTTAGAGAACATTCCTTATTTTTGCAATAAGTTATGTATGTTCTTTTTTTAAATTTTTTTTTTGATCAACATAATCTAAATGTGCCATAGAAGTTTAATTATAGGTTCAAGTGTGCCCTGAGATTAAAAAAAAGTTTGAAAAACACTGCTCTAGAGGTAGCTGATACTACAGATATCGGCCACCCAGAACCAGTTAATGTTTGCTGATTTTTTTTTAAGAGATGGAGTCTTGCTATGTTGCCCACATTGGTCTTGAACTCCTGGCTTCAAGTGATCCTCCTGCCCTTGACCTCCCAAAGTACTGGGATTATAGGAGTGAGCTGCCATGTCCACCCTAATTTTAACTATTTTTGATAACCTTTTGAAACATCATTACTTCTTAAATTATGAAACAGTGTATATCAATGTAATCTTAGCTTGATGGCTTTAGGTAGTGACCAGTAATAGTAATAATTGCAAGTAGCATTTATTATACACCCACTGCATACCTGATAACATCCTAAGGACTCTGTATGGATGAACACATTTAAACCTCAGGATCTAAAAAAGTGGGTACTATTATAATCCCCTTTCACAAATAAAGAAACTGAAGCTTTAAGACAGTTAAGTAATTTGCAGAAAGTTATAAAGTTAGTGAAAGGTAGCGGCCAGATTTAGACCCAGGTAATCTAAGTCCAGAATTAATAATTTCACCACCACATTGCTCCGAATGAATGGAGCAGAGACAGATAAGGAGACCCAAACTGAGAATCTCTAGAAAGTGGTTCTCAACCTTCCTAATGCCGCAGCCCTTTGATACAGTTCCTGTGGGTCACAACCCACAGGTTAAACAACCGCTGTTCTGAGAAAGTGGCTCATAGATTAGTGTTGTTTTAAAATATATGTCTACTTAAAAAAAAAAAAAAGTCCTTTAGGTTAGCTGTCAATTCTTCTGTTATCCCCAGTGCAATGTCAGAAAACTATATACGTTCCTAGTTTGAAAGAGGGCCCCCAAATTCTACTTCTTTTCTTTGGGTACCCGCTTCACCCTTTGTACATAAAAAATCCCTGTCCCTTTCTCCTTTCCTCCCCTTCCCCACTTTTCTTTAAAAAGAATATTCAACTGAATAATTATAAATGCCTCTGCTTCCTGTAGAGATCCTTACAAAGAGAAAAAGATACCATATCAGACATTCCCTGGGTGGCTTTACAAAGAAGTTTTCTAAACCATGCCACTAGTAAGAGTTTTTAAAATTACTATAGTTAACTCAAAAACTATTTTGATTCATGGTTGGTTGGGGAAAAAACAGTAAGTAGTCAAATTTATAATACTGCAGAATTGTGTTTTGTACTCACTTGACATTAGTGTCTGCAAATAATGAATATCACAGTCAATTTATACACTTATTTGGACTTTTATTTAGGCTTTTTATTTAGAGGATAGGGAGCAACGCTCACTGAGGACTGGGACTTCGGTTCTCAATTCTGCCACTAAATAGTGATGTGATTTATGGAACAATCTTTGTCTCTTCATTGCCTCTACTGCAAAATAAATGAGCTATCTCTACGATCTCATTCAGCTACAATACTTTATGACGTAGAACGTATGCTTACTTCTAAAAATCAGAGATTAAATGTTATTTTATGTCATATCGTTGGCAAAAGAAAAAAATAATTTGCAATTTATGTAAAGGGGTGGAGGATGGAGCATTACAGGTAGTTCAATTTCTGAACACCAAGCAAGGCACTTAGCTGAGAATATGGAAGGAAAAGAAGCTTTACATCATCCAGAGAAAGAAATCTCTTTCCTAAACTACCGAACATACTTTCCTTCTTTATTATTTTTCACCTACTCAGAGGAGAGGCTGTTTTGATAATCATTTCACCATATCTTTGGAGTTCACAGTGGCTGTTCTTACTTGACCAATCTAAACTCATCTTTGACAAACCATGTTTATTTATTTTTTCTTTTTTTGCAGTTTTTGGTCTGGGCCTGGTTTGAACCTGCTACCTCTGGTATATGGGGCCGGGGCCCTACTCCTTGAGCCACAGGCGCCGCCCAACAAACCATGCTTATGATTTTGTAGATTCAAAAGAAATTAAGAAGCCACGGGTGCTAGATTGGGCGGGGGGTATAAGTGCCAGTGTGATTCTGATCTACTCTTGTCCCTCACACAGATCACAGGTATTCCTCCCATGTCACTTTGTGGATTCAAAAGAAATTAAGAAGCCACAGGTGCTAGATTGGGCGGGGGGTGGGGGGTATAAATGCCAGTGTGATTCTGATCAACTCTTGTCCCTCACACAGAACACAGGTATTCCTCCCATGTCACTTTGGGACACAGGCTTAAAATTCTCTATAATAAAGAAAGCTATGATAGCTCTTGAAAGAATTAAAGAATTTGTACCACTGTAGCTTATAAATTATCTAATTCAAATATGTCAGTTCTCCAATGAATTCCAACAAATCCAGACCTCATACAAAGGTGCTTTTTACACACGTGAAGTACAAGGATATATTTCTCAAGATGGTTTAGTTTATTAGAACACCTAAGAAATACAGATGTATTGATTTGAAAATATACTTTTTAAAAACTTCTTTTCACATCTTCAGCTAGGCTCTAAATCCTATGTACAGCTTCTTTATGTAAATCTTAGTTGTCTGATAAGAGGAAGAATACTCCTCTTGGAGAAATTATCAATAGCTTACAGAAAATTAAGCTGAACATAATTAACTCTCCATTAACAATCTTTCCTTGCCTTTGCATATTAATATTCAACAGTCAGCATCTCCTCAAGTACTTACACTGTTGAAATCTTAATTTATTCATCCACTTGTTAAAGAGAAAATCCTATACAAGCTTCCCATGCCCTTTCTCCTGGGGAAGGGCCCATGGGCGGTGCCATCGCACACAGGCGGCTGTTCAGCAGGCAACATGTCACAGAGCAAGAGGACAACAATGAGCAACCCAAAGGTGTGGTGTCAAAGCTCCTTGGGTCTGGCCTTTATTATTTTGTAAATATTATTTTTCCACATCAAAATACCCAAACAAATAAACTGCAGTGTTGTTTCAAAATAAAAATGTTTTGTTTCATTTTACTCTGTCAAAGTGGATTATTCCCACACCTGATCTTTACCAAAAGGATCAATACTTAAGATAAACTATGGTGTAGATACCTAAAGGTGAGTATAAAATAAGTATATTTTAATCATGAGCCATTAATATGAAAATTTTCTTTAAATTTCTAATTATACAAAAATAGGTCTGTATTAAAAAAAACTAAAGCCTTGTTGGAGAAACGGAGAGAAGACACTCGTTGGGTTCTAAAGCTATGTGTGATAGATCTATGGCTTCCAGCCCCCACTTATCTTGGTGAGGAGTTCAGTCTGCAAAGGGAGTTCCTTCTGACAATCTGCCTTCAGTTACTTATTAACCAGGACCCCCTTAATTTCAGAAAAGGGAAAATAAAATGTTAACCCTTCAAACTGGATTAAGGCCCTGATTCTAAAGGACATAACAAGTTCCTCCTGTATAGGCTCAAAAAAATGCTAAAAAATGTTTCCTGATTTTAAAAAAGGGGTGGGCTAAGAGGATAAATGGGCTATTTTTCTAAAAAGTCCAAAGTACTTTTTAAGTTCTGGGCTTCACATTATTCCTGCACTATTTTTAAAGCTAATGACAACTTAAGTACAATTTTAAGAAAATCAAACTCATTAAAATAAATATGTCCTATGTATGTATTACACATTTCAGGGAAATTTGAGTTAACTTATTTACAAAGTTTTCACAGGGGTGTGAAAGAAAAATCTTAACTTTCTATTAAGTTAATCCATCAAATCAGTGGTAGAAAAGAAAGCACTTACCACCTCTTTGTGAAGGACAGGAGGGATCTCCTGTTTGAAATCAACAGATTATCTTCCCCCAAACAGAAATGTGTTAAAAAATTTATTGCAGTACAAGAAACAAAAGTGTGTTGGCAATATAAAAAAATAGCACCAACTGCTTTTGAACCAAATTTACAAAATAAGAGTTTAGCTCAAATTATAATCCAAGTTTCCAACATGTTTCCAAGTATCATAAATTTTAACTATGAAAGAGTGCATTCAGGTGTGATAGAGAACCTAAGCATAAATAAAGAATAAAATGAAGGCAAAGATCCACTGTTCCATGACAAGAGGTCCACAGTAGTGCCTGAAACTGGATCTAAATATGCAAAGTTCAAGTCCAATGCCCTATTCACAATAGGCAACCAAAGGTTTACAGAAGAGATTTTAGAATAGCATCATGAATTACTTTTTTTTTTTTTTTTTTTTTGGTTTACAATGAAATACACCTGCCTGAACTAATCTGATGGGAAATCATAATCCATTTCTTCCCGTTAGCCTTTGACTAAATACTGAAGTTAATTATGCTGGCTCTTTTGAGTCCTCACAGCAACATGGAATTTTGAAGAACATATTTAGTTCCACCACTTCATGCAAAACTGAGTAGTTTCAAAACATCTAGGTGTGAAGATATTAGCACCACATTTACACAAAGGCTACATAAATTTCCTTTACATGGTCAATTAAGACACTGAGATTTAGAGACATGGATAACATGGATCTAACAGGGATGGACACAATTAACATGCTGTCCGAAGTGCCGGCTACTGCCCCACAGCTTCTGCTCTGAACGTACTTTTAATGACTACTGGGTCATTACCAACAGCTTTTTAACATCTATAAATCTTCACTATTTAAAATCTTTCTGTCAGACAAATGTGATCTGCACTAACAGGCAGCTCAAAGGTCTGTGAGGTATGAAGTGTGTAAATACACTCCGCAGATTTAAGGGGAACACCAGCAAATCCAGAAAACTGGGGGTTAATTTCCTACAGTTTGGGTTGGATATTTTTAAGGAGTCTGAAAAGATGTTTAGTAAGAGATAGAGGTTTTGTTCTACCTTCATCGTTTGGCACCACTGACAGGGTTTCATGAAGAAGAGAAACGCCAGACAGAAGTGGTCTGGAGAGCAGAATCCAATCTCCCATGTGTGGGTGGGATCTAGGCCTGAGGAGGGGTCTCAAAAAAGCAGGAAGGCTGATGTACTGTGGAAGACACAGGAGGAATGAAGGCATTCTTCCTCAAGTAAACTGAAAGGGATCCAAATCCACTTTAACTTGCTCAATTACAGCTTAACCAAATTCATCTGATGTTAACAATTATAAAGTCACAAATCCTATGACAATCATGTTGCCTTCATTCTGCAGCCACTTAATCTAAATACCTCTACGCTATCTCAAAATTCTGTTTACTCTCTGAAAATGAGATCAGGAACCTTCCTTTCCTATATACCTGAGATCAAACAGCAAATTTATTTTCACAGAGACTCGGTGTATTATTTTGTAAATGGCAAAAATCCTGCTTTCATTCATAATGTCTTTTAAAAAACTGAATAAAGATCTGGAAGCACACGCTTTTAATATGCTTCCCACAGTTACTGACTCTGTAAAACCCAGCCTGGCAGTTTCACATGGGACTGTGGGGTACTTCTGGAAGGAGGCATGTGACAGGTGTCTGGAAGAGAGTACCAGAGTCAGGATTCAAGTCCTGACTCAGGCACTAACTTGTTCTGGAGCTCAGGGCCCTCCAACCTTCATCTTTAAATGACAGCCGGAAGTGATCCTTAGCCCCCCCTTCAGCTTTAAGCTGGTCACGTACTAATGGCATGCCACAAGTTCTCACTGAACATTACCAATCAGAGTCCATGTTTATCCGAGTTTGTCATCCCTGTGTTGCTTGGAGGCAAACTTGTTGCATCACGTGGAATACCCTATTTCTGACACTGCACTAGAAATGCAAGAGGGAGACAACAAGCTTTTTACATTTCCCTTTTTTAAAAAAGTAAACAATGTATCCTCTGCTGGAAAGTTCTCAAGTTTCACCTTCACAGTCTGAAAGTACAAACTGAATGCCACCGGCAGAATGGGGCCAAATGACTGAACGTGGGGCGTGCTGGCCTGCTATTAAGAATCTTTTCATTAAGCGTGATTGATGCTTCACGTTTACATTAAAGCTTCATTTTAGACCAAAGTCCAAGTCTTACCAGGGGGTTGGTTGATTAGTACCTTCGCTGTCACTATTCTCACGGACAACTGAATAAATGAGTAGTGGCCAGTGAAAGAGGTTTGTATATCACCTGCCCATGCATTTATCACCGGCCTCTTACAGCTGTGCTCACAGAAGAGCGCATGCAAGTTAAAAGCGATGAAATGCAACCTCGGATCTTAATTGGTGACATCTATTATAACACTGAAAAAAAGGAAACGAAAGAGCCTTTGACATAGTATCTATTGGAGGGTACTGAAAATTGAAAACAGCCATCTCTCCCTACAGTGATGTTGTAGGCTTAAGAATTTCAAAGGTGTCCCCCCGTTTCTCTGAAAACTCGGCGGTCGGGAGGGATGTCTGACACGGGGCACTCACCTCTTTGATCTTTGCCCTCTTCTCGCGGATGGCGGCGTCAGCAGGTTCCGTGCTCTGCACCCCGACTGGGGGCACGAAATCCACGTGGGGCAGCCCCCGGAACAGCGCCTTGTCACGCAGCTGGTCCTGGGCCACCTTCTCCTTCTCCAGCAGGATGTCTCTTTGGATCTCTTCGGGCAGCTTCTGCAGGGTTTCCTTGGCTTCCCTGAGAGCCCGCTCGTGGTTTTCGCGGATCCTGGCCAAGTTGTCCTCCAGGGCAGCTGCCGGGTCCCCAGGCGCGCCCTCCTCGCGGCGCCGGGCTCGCCCCTCGGCAGTGTCCTCGACGCGCGCCCCGGGCCCGGGCTTGTGGTCGGCAGCCGGCTGCAAGGCGGGGCTGGAGTGGAACAGCACCCCGCTGAGCAGCTTGGAGGAGTCTGGCAGGAAGAAGATCGCCCCGAAGCAGAGCGTGATGAAGGCGCTGAACACCAGCAGCAGCACGAACTTCTCCGTCAGGCGGAAGGCTGCGGGGCCCGACCCCTTCCTGCCGCCGCCGCCCCCGAGACCCCCGCTCAGGCCGCCGCCCAGGCCACCGCCCGCGGGGCTGCCGAAGAGCGGCAACAGGCCCCCCACGGGCATCGTTCCCGCCGCCGCAGCCGCCGGGCCGCCCTCTGTCCAGTGGCCCGGCGCCGCGCCGTTCAGCAGCCAAACTTCGCCGCCGCCGCCGGGCGTCAGAGGCTGCGGGGCTGGGTCCTGCGCATCCAGGCCGCCCAAACCCCTCGGCTGGGCTGCCCGTCTCCCCGGGGGCAAAACCTCCCCTCCGGGTCTTCTCCCCGGGGCGGCTCCTTTCGCAAACAAGCACGCGCTACAGACCGCAGGCTGCAGCCCCTGCGGGAGAGAAAACAGTAAAACGTAGTAATTACGAAGCTGATGATAAAGTTTCCGGCGGGTCTCCGCCCTCCGCCGCCTCGCGAGCTGCCAGGACAGCTCCCCCTGCGCGGAGTCCGGAGTCCGGCTCCCGGCACCGCCCCCAGAGACTGCACTTTGAACTTGAGGTGAAGTTTTCGGGCGCTCGGGGTGTGGGTGGCGGGGTGTCCCGCGCACACCTGGGGCAGGGCCGCGCGCGGACACCTCCTGGAAGTGGGCAGCGCACCTCAGGGCAGGGGCAGCGCAGCGTGAGCGGGGGACTCGTCAACTTCACCCGCTTCCCATCTCCGAGCTTGGACTAGCTGCCTCTTTCCCCGGCGGCTAAGCACGCTGTCTGGCGACCTCGCCGCCCCGGCGCGGCTCAGGTGCGCGAGCGCGCCGACCTGCGGGCGAGTAGCAGAGAGCAGGGCAGCGCGATGCCCTCCGCCGCGGCCCGGCGAGCACTAGTATCACTGCCGGTCCCTGGGCGGTAGGAAACGAGGGCGGTGACGCGTCCGGAGAGTGACAGCACGGCCTGGCCAATCGGGCGCCTCCTGGGGACCCGCGTGGGTGGGGCCAAAGCGGGGAGGGGGCTGCACGGGGCGGGGAGTTTACGGGAAGCGCAGCCCGGCAGGGGCCCTCCCGGGGGTGGGAGGGCTCGGGTCCCGGCGGCGCGAGGAGGGCGGGAGCTGCAGCGAGGAAGACGCACGCCCCGGTGGCCGAGGCCCAGGCGGAGAAGCGGAGTGGGGGACCTGGGTTCGCGGAGTTTCTCCCGCGCCCGGGTCCCGAGGGTGACTGATTCTCCAGTGGCCCGGAGGACGCCTGGGCTGACCTGGTCCTCACGCCTCTCCTCGGACCTGCGCCCGGAGGGCGGGCGCCACCGACGTGTACCCTGGAAAGGCAGGGTCTCTCTGGGGACCACCAGGCACCGGGCGGTTCCGAACCGTGTCTGTCCCCCAGTTATTCCCTTCTTACCCAAGGCCAGGATTCCCCCGATGTCCTGTGGCAGTTAACCTCAAAGTCCCTCAGTTCCAGGAGCCGTGATCCTGAGAGCTTTTGAGCCCTCTGGTCTAACATCCTTTATGTCCTTAGAGACTTCAGTTAGTGGTTGCTTAGGACTCTTCGTATGCCTCCTCTCCCCCTTCCAAAAAAAAAAAAAGCCTCCCCCGCCCACTCCCACTTTCAAAATTCATTTACCTCATAGAAGTTGTTCAAATTTTCCATTCAAAGAAGAGTTCTATGCTGCCAAGGCTTCAAGCAATAAATTGAACACGGTGTTGAAATTAAGTCTTGGACCCGACTACTTCGAGCGAAGTGAGGATTTGGTCCAATAGCAATTGTTTTCAAGACTGCATTATTTCCCAGAATGTGTTCGTAATTCCCTTGTTGCTCCACAAGTAAAGGGTTATCGGAGTGAAAAAAGTAGACTGACTTCCCATTTCTAAAAGCTGGTTCGCAGCAACCTTATTTTACCCTCACCCAGTTCTCTGGAAACATGATTTCAGTTCTCTTTCTAACTTGTTTCTTAAAGGAAACAGCTGGCACCTTTCAGGAAGATACAACAATACAGTTGTTCTGAGGTGTTAAACTGTAGGAGAAAATAGAAAACTAAATCAGAAATCTTTATTACAGTTTCCATTTAATTATTAATTTACCCATTATTATTTGTTGTGTATTTGTTTTATTTAAAATGAGTCTGTCGTACACTCAGTTCTTGTTAATAATCTGACATCACTGTTTGATAAAGACTATGGGTTGGTTATTTTGGTACCTGCTATGAAATTCTATGCCCAGAAGAGTGCAGCATATCCAAGCAGGGTAATAAAGTTTAGAAGGGCCGAAAAAGAAAAAACTGTAATGATGAGAAGGTAATTTGTGTTTCAGACCCCATTTGGAGGTTGTGGATAAGGAAAGTTGGCATCACTGTGAAATAATGTTTGTTCCTAACAAAATCCTTAAAATTGAGTTATCTCATGAGTAAATAATAGATGGCAGATAGCAATTGGGGTTAATTACTTGAATGTCAGTCTATTTTCTTTCTTTTGGTGAGGGGTAAAATGATGTATGATTTAAAAATTGTGCTTTGAGAAGGGAATTATTTTTATAGCCACAGAAATATTTAGAAAGTTTAGTTTTAAATGTATGTTATTAAGTATTCCAGAAAAGTAATAAAATCTGCCTTTAAGTGCATGTGAAAATGGTGAAAAAGAGCAGTTATAATAATTCTATTTCTGATCCTTTTCAATTTCAAAGCCAAATGAGTTTAAGTATTTAACCTCTGTAGTGGAAACATTTAAAATTTAGTTTATCATGTAAGGATGATTTATTTTTCCCTAAGAAATTTAAACTTGATTTATCTATATTGTTTTTGTATCTTTTAAAGTAACTGCTTTTTTTTAAATTTCAATTTACCTTTATGAAGCTTATTTTAAGATTTTTTTTTTCTTACTTGTATTTGTTATAAGGCAGGTTTATTGTGATTGAAGCCTGGCTTTAATAATTTGTTAAACAAGCAATTAGCAAACATGGGTAGTTGATTATAGACACATGGAAAAGGATGCCGAGTCTATATTAGATAGGATGATAAATTTATGGAAAAGCCCATATTTGGCCTAGAGCAAGGTAAAGAAAAGTCAGAGGAGGTATATGAAGAGGCATAGCAATCAAGTTAACTAGGTAAATTCCTTTAAAATAACCACAGGAAGCCCTGTGCTTCTCCTGTCTCGGGGAGAATAAAGAATAGTCAACAAGTAAAAATGTGCATATTGTAGAGAAAAATCTGACACTTTGCTCTGAATACCACAAAGGACTTCACATGAAAAAAGTGCTTTGGTGTGTTATTTTGTGTGCTATCAAATGAATTAAAATATAAATCTTAGCTAAAAAAAAAAAAAAAAGAAAGAAAGAAAAGAAAAAAGTGCTCTGTACCCTGAGATAAACAAAACATAAAGGACTGGTTCTGTCTTTCAAGAAATAAAAACTTTCGGGCGGCGCCTGTGGCTCAGTGGGTAGGGCACTGGCCCCATATACTGAGGGTGATGGGTTCAAACCCAGCCCTGGCCAAACTACAGAACAGAAAAATAGGGCATTGGGGTGGGCACCTGTAGTCCCAGCTACTCAGGAGGCTTAGGCAAGAGAATTGCCTAAGCCCAAGGAGCTGGAGGTTGCTGTGAGCTGTGACACCATTGCACTCTACCGAGGGTTAATAAGTGAAACTCTGTCTCAAAAAAAAAAAAAGAAAAACCTTCACTCTGTCCCATAAGCCCAGACTTCCCCGCCATACATGCATCTACCTAAAGATGTATTATGATTTTTGTGAATATGATGATAGCAATACAATTGCTTTTTTTAAATCACTATTAATGGTCTAATGTAAGTTAGTAATTTTGTGAGTTTTTTTTCCTTTAAATACTTGCTGTGTTTTTTATTTGGACAGCCAGCTTTTCTGAAGTATGGCTTCCTTGTATTTTTTGCAAGTTTGCTTGCAAAATTGATTCTTCCATTTTCAGTTTTCAGTGCTATGGTCTCTATGTATTTCTTTGACAATGTTGTAATTTTTTTTGTTTCAAGATAAAATGTTTAGAATCAAGTAATTTTTTAAAACCTGGCTATAGTTAGAGATACCCAAAAATTCTACAGAGAAATCCCTACTTTATTCGGCTATTTAGTTTTCTCTGTGTCAAAAATGATATTTAACAAATGGTAGATATAGCTTTAACATCAGCATGCTTAAAATAAATGTGACAGTTATAAGCAAAGTTGTAGAAGAAAATAGGCAATATTTTTATAAAAACGGAAGAGAATTAATGTTTTTATAAAATTATAAGTTCTCAAAAATTGAAGTGCAAAAGCGCTTCTTAGCAGGAAGCTTCTGGAAGGCATTAGTTAGAAGTTTATGGAAGAATTCTTTTGAGAATCATTGTGCTATGATTTAAAAATAAAAAGTAATCTAACAAAACAAATGAATTTATATGTATAATTACTGAAATTCTCCAAGAAGTTAGATTTCTGACAAAATCTTCCAATAGGAGATCTTCTAATTGTCTTCAAATTCCAGGTCAGAAAAGGGTTTTGCTTTTATTTGTAAAGAAACACAAATGTAATATATATATAAAAAAATACTTCATTGTGAACATTAAACATGAAATTTCAGTACTTCAATGGGCAACTCAGAATTTTACACGAAGTTAAGGAGCAAATTAAAGTTGTAAAAGAAACTGTCAGTGACATTTGTACTCAGATTAGAGTCTACTTGTGTGTCTCTGGTTCCATGTTTTTACTCCTCACTTTACTTTAGAACTGCCAGAGTAGCACATTATTTTTATAGAACTCTAGTCACCTTTATTGGGGGACAAGAAATGGCAGGGGTTGAATCTCCATGCCCCCTCTGTTCTTGCAAGCTCCTGTTTAACGATCTGTTTTTGTTTTGAACAGTCATTTTATAAATATTAGCTGTCCCCAATTTAAGATCATTGTGTTCTACAAGTATTTATGAATTGTTCCTTTGGAACTTTCAGAGCATTTTTCTCTGTAGAAACAAAGTTGTACTTGGTGCTTTGGGTTGCTAGCTGGCTCTACAAAGACCTAAGACCCTAGGGAAGAATAAAATGTTGGAAAAAATACTGTTGCCATGCTAGTAATCATAGTAGCATTAAATTAGAAAGTGTTTTACGTATCATAAATGTTGGAACCTGAGGACAAACAGATTTACTTGAAAGAGGGGATATAATGGTAATTTCACACATATTCTAAACCAACATCCAAGGTCAGAAAGTTGTTTGAAAGTTCCTAGGCATAGTTCCCTTCACCATATGAAGATTTCTTTTGGTTTGAAGAATAGCAGTAGTACTAGAACAAAAATAGGCATTTTTCTTTTGGCTTTTGTTTTGATTTGATTAATAAAAGGACTGAAAGAAATAAGCTTAGGGAGAGGTTTTCCTGAGGCAACTAGGCAAAGGTTTGGGTAAGAGCAGAATTTACTATGTAAGACATGCCTGTGCTTGGCTGTGTGGCTGTGGATGGCATTTTCTGGGTCTCATTCTTCAACTGCAGAATGGCTGGGGCTCTTAGGTTGAATGATATGACTAATGTGTCTAGCACAGTTGGCATTCAAGAAATTTAATTCAATTCTCTTCTTGCCTAAAAAAAGGATTGTTGGACGTGATGACAAAACAGTATCTATAGGATTCTTCAAAGAAAAACCTTAAAAAAAGGATGAAAGGGAAGAAATTTTGGATGATGTGCTTCTTCCTGTGGTTGTCACTTTTTCAATTCTGTCCTCTGTTTGAATAATATCCACTGGAGAAGAAAGGGTGGTTGGGAGGAACAGCCTCAGGTTTGGTATCTGGAGGGCCTCAAAATGATTCTCCATCCTTTATATAAACAGTATTAAAGATTTACAAGCTAACCATTTTTTTTATAAATTGAAATTTTATAAGTCTATAAATTTATGGTGTTCAAAGTGAGGTTATAATTTATGAATACAATGTGGAATAATCAATCTAGTTAACATATCCATCACCACATTTTTTTGTCGTGAAAACATTTAAAATGTACTTACTCTGTTAGCAATTATTAACTATTCACCAAGCTGTGCAATAGAACTAAAAAAAATTCCTTGTGTCTGAGATTTGGTACCCTCTGCCCATCATCTCCCCATTCCCTCCACCTCTAGCTTTCGTAAGGTAGAATGGTGGTTACACTCGCTGCCTCTGATTTTGGTTGATTTAGATTTCATGCGTAGGAAAGAACATGTGGTATTTTGTCTTTCTATGTCTGACTTATTTCACATAGCAGAAGGTTCTCCAATTCCATTCACATTGTCACAAATGACAGAAATTCCGTCTTTTTAAAAGGATGAATAGTATTCTTTATAGTTCCTAAAGCCTTGATAAAATGTGAATGATGGCAACATCTCAAAGTGAAGAGAAAAATGGCCTTGTGGTACAGTGCTTGAAGAATTAGGAAACCAAGGGCTTAGGACAGAAAGCCTGGGCCAATAAGGGTAACACTGACCATTAGGGGTTCTTATCTATAAACTATTTTACACCTTGATGAAAATAACTATTTCAACTGGAGTGAAACAAAAGATAAGTTTCTTTCCATGGGCAGAGAAAGGTACAAAATGTTTCCTTTCTTAGTTTTTGATACATTAAAAAAAAAAAAAAGAAATTGCTTTTCCTTAAAAAAAAAATCTTATTTTGCTCTTCATTCTCCACCTCATAAAAAGATCATATGCTTTTCTAGAAAAATAAAAAAAACTCAAAAGAAAAATTTCTGATACATTATTCTGCCCAATTGAAATTTTTTTTTTCATGAAATAAAGTGAAATGAAACCACATGTGCTTGTTCCTATTTTGGAGAAACTATCAACAACTATGACATGACAGCGCTTGGCTTCCTAACTTAATTGCAAAATAAATGTACTGTTTGCACCACATGTTCTGTCTTTCATATGGTCCTGGAGGGCAGAACTTTGTCTTAGCTCTGGGTCTCTATAAATGGATAGGAACTCACTTGTGGTTCTGTGTCCACTGAACTTATTTTTAAAGGTCATTTGGAGCATTCTTATGGAATATGCAGATTTATTTATGGGATAAGGTAAAAGCAGATCTGTGCTGTTTTTGATAGTGCCTGAGCAAATCATATCTACTGAAAGTTTGATGTGTAGTCTATTCATTTGGTATAATTAATACAGATCTGGATTGTGAGAATGAGAAGAGACACACTAAAATTACTCTAGAAAAAGAGAAAGGAAGAATTTCAAACCAGTGAAATATGGACCAAGCCTGGTCCATATAAAACAATTTATAGACAATTTTATAGACCATATAAAATAGTTTATAGACAAGAACCCCTAATGGTCAGTGTTACCCTTCTTGGTCCAGGCTTGATAACCAGCCTAATATGTTTATTAGGCTTAATTAGATGGAACTGGCAGGTTCTCATATATGATTTCTATATATTACGGGGCTTAAAATGTGATGAGTTTGAGATACTTAATCTGTTAGATTATAAGCAGTTTTGAACATTCATTGAGGTCATTAGGTTCTCCAGTTTTCCCCCCAAATCAAATTTTTATAACACATTATATTAAGATACTATCATATCTTCAACAGTAACCAATAAGAAATGAAAATACTAGGTGCCTAAAAATGTCATCAATTTGACATTCTTATTATTAAGATCCACATATATCTTCATCAAGAAATTAACTTCAATATTCATAAAAGCAGGTAGGCATTTTACTTGATAGGTATTCATGGCATAGAATAAATTACTATAAGAGGAAAGTTAGGAAATTTAAATTTGTGAAACTTTTCAATTACTAATGAGCTATATATCTATATGTAATGTGCCATTAAGTACATTTTGTTAAGTGTAGGCTTCACCACATTCCTCTCCTTAAACCTGTTTTTCACTCATACATGTGTACACTGCTGGTAGAAATGTAAAATGGAGAAACTCTTTTGGAAAGCAGTGTGACAATTCCTCAAAAGGATAAACATAGAGTTACCATCGGAGCCAGCAATTCCACTCCCCATGTTCACATATATATTAAAGATAGGTGAACCTACATGCGCATGAAAGTATCTGCACATGAATGTTCATAACAGCCTTATTCATAAAAATAAAATGGTGAAAACAATGTCTACCTCTATAAATGATGAATGGAAAAAGAAATGTAATATATCCATAAGGAATATTATTCAGAAATAAAAAAAGAAAGAAGTACTGATTCATACTGCAACATGGATGAACCTTGAAAACATTATACTGTGTTAAACATGTCAATCACAGAAGACCACATAATCATAATGAATGATTCTGTATGATTCACAAAATTATAGACACAAAAGGTAGATAGTGGCTGGAGGATGGAGGACGGAAGGCCACCACTAAAGCATTCACAGTTTCTTTAGGGGTGATGAAAATGTCCTAAAATTGATTGTGATGATGGTTGCATGGCTCTGTGAATTCAAAAAAACTATTGAATTATACTCTGTAAGTAGACTATTTTTAGTGATATATAAATAATATTTCAATAAAGCTAATACAAGAAAATGTTTTCCTTATAGAACTAGTTTATAAGAATCTTTCTCAAGAACCATGAAATATCTTAAGTGAAAAAAGATATAAAAATAGAAAAATAGCATTATTAAATATGAAAGTGCAAAGAGTAGAAAGTCAAAAGACATTCTTAAAAATACAGAAGAAATATTACAATTTCTTAGCTAGCGAAATACATATTTTGGTTGAGTAGTCCAACCAAAGAAATGTTTTTAAGTTATGAATCACTTCTATGCTGTACACTCATTCCTACTAAGTAAAGCATAGACAAGTAATATCATTCATATTTTTCATGTGTGGAAAATTACTATTAAATTAAGTGTACCTCACAGTACCATGCTGACCAATATTTTCCAGGAGAACTTAACTTGTTTGTAGCCAGTAGCTTTTAAACTAAGTTAAAACGTTGCAGAGGCAAGAGAGGTGGATTAGAAATCAGAGGACCTGTTTTTAAAACTAGCTCTGATTTCTGTACATGAAACACTCAGCCTCAATTTCTTTTATAAATAATGGGGACTCCTCTAATTGAAAAGTTTGTTGTGAACATCAAAACAGGTATTGTGTATGTACTGGAGAATGCTCTACAACTATAAGGTATTGGGATAACAATTAATAATTTTTAACTGTTAAGGTAAATAGCATTATTTAATGTTATTAGTAAGCATTTATTTTTTATTATTTTTTGTTATTAAGCACTTGGAGAACCTAGCATCAAAATTTCAATACAATTATCACTGAAAAGACCAAAGGGGTAAAATTTCTTTCCCTCTCTCTTTTTCTTTTGCTCCCTCCAAATAACTCAAAAGTTTAAAAGACTTTTGAAGAATTGATTGCTATTCAAGTTTCTAAAGAAATTATGAATATTAAAACATAGCAAATCTAAACAGAACCTATATCTGTATTCAGGTAACCTACAGAGTAGAAGCCATTACTATGCGATGCCTTCAATAGACAATAATGCTAGGATATCCTCAGAAATTTTCTGTTTTTCTGCTTTTACATAGTATTCATACCCACGTTAAACTTATATTTTGCTTTAATTGATTTTTATCTTTTGATTTTTATTGTTTTATAGTCTATCACAAATATAATACAAATTTATTAAAGAAAATTTAGAATATGTGAACCACCCAGAAGAAAAATATTTAACATTCCTACAGAAATACTAAGTTTGTACATGTCTAATAAAGCAGGATAGGTATGTTCTCTTTCAGTGCGTTAACAAAAAATTGTTTCTGGATGTCGTCCTTGTTCCCTCTCTTTTAAAAAATTGTTGTAGTGAGTAATATCTCTCTTTCCTGCCTGACCTTGAAAGCAGATGGAATGTGTAATGTTTTTGCTAAAAGCATTCTCACTTTTTTAAAAAAACAGTAACTAAGAAGAAACGAAAAAAGTTTTACCTCTTTCTAATCAGTACAATTTTCTGCTTTTCCAGACAACCTATTTCTTTATTTTTATTTGATGCCAGATTATTAAAATGTGTTCTTTTTTTTAGTACAGAGATATTTTTATAAAAATTGGGGGGGGGAAGGAAATCAGTTATTCTCATCTCATAGATATAATCACATTTAATATATTTTACTATCTTGTCACTCAAAATACATACATAAACTCCAAAATATTTAAACACAATGCAGGCATGATTTCTTTTTCAAACTCCAGACATTTGGTATGTAGAGGGAATAATTTGAACGAGTCCAGGAAGAATCCTTTTAGCATCCGCTCTCTACACATACATTCTGCTTTACCTAGTAGTTTCAAATTATATAAACCTTGTTTGGCTGATGAAAAGATGTAGCTGCTCTTCGATTTTTGTTGTGGTTTGTTTTCCCCTTTGTTTAAACTTAGAAGTTTTTAGTTCAATTAAAAAAGTTTGGTTGTTTTGTTTTGTTTAGTCTTGCCCTTAACATTGCTATATCCAGTTAGAATAAGCTGCCTCCTTAGTTATTTCCATCCCTGAAAATAGGTTTGTTGTTAGTTTCTCCCTTCACTGTTTCTGTTCTTTCCAAAAAATGAAGATTTAATTCTGGGCATTGCCCCTACACTAGCCTAACAAGACATTTTAGTTGATCAATCTTTATATAAAAACAATTCTTTGTCCTTTCTAAGTCCTTTGTCCCCACTGTCTATACATTACCTGTAGCAAATAAGGGATCTGGAAATCTAAATGTAAAGGTAATATTTTTTGCAGCAGTTTTCAAAAGTATTTAGTAAGAAACTAAACACTATAGAAACCATGAGTTGAAATTAGAATACCAAGTAAATGGAACCATATTTTTTTCTATTTATCTACATTTTCTTCATTTAGTACATGAAGAAGGAATGATACAAACTCTTTCTGAAATAAATTGTTTTCTGTATGTTTGCCTATGTATCTCAAAGATGTTTTGGCCTACAATTCATTTCTAGCTCCTAACGTTATCTCAACATTCTTTAGAAAGAGACCTTTTTTTATTTTTTAAACTCTCCCTTCCAGCCCTGCAACCTGCTTAGATTCTGTGGTTCATAAATAAATATTTTGCCATTACCCTAAACCTCCTTCCCCTTCATCTTTTTGTCACATTTACCTGGCAGAACCTCCATTCCTAGGCAACACGGCCCTCCATTCCTAGGTCTTAGTAGAAATAGTGCAGCATGACAGATCAATTCCATCAAGGAGTCAAATCGTACCTGAAATGGCCCTAACGCTTTCTGGCAAGCCTCCTGTGTCTATGTGGTTTATTTCTTCCCCCCTCTACATAACACTTTCAGACCTTCTCTGTTCTCTTCTGCTTTCTCTAGCCCGTGGTTCTCACATGGGGGTTAGGAAGTAATTATGCCTCGCACCCCTAGGAGACATTTGGCAATGTCAGAGGACAGTTTCAATTGCCACAGTTGGGGGCGAGCAGGTATGGTTGATATCTAGTGGGTAAAGGCCAGGAGAGATGCTGCTCAACGTTCCACAGTGCCCAGGGCAGTCCCACCCATACATGTCAGTATGCTACCCCAAGGGTCAGTCCTTTGAGGTTGAGAAGCCCCACGCTAGCACCTTCATGCTCAACTGATGCCTTCTTTCCTGTACGGAGGAAATAGCAGCTGTTTGGAACACCCTCACCTTTTCTACTTCAAACACAAAACACTTGCTCACATATTTCTGTACATCTTGGCACAATAGAGGGACTGTCCCCTCTCCTGGCCCAGGCTAACCCCACCGCCCATCTTGGAATTCAAAGCCCCTCCCTTTTCCCATAAAATTACACTCTTCACTATTCATTTTATCAGATGCATATTAATCTTACCTTCTATATTCTTCCTTTAGACTTTAAAACAATACAATTTGTTCAAAAAATAAAAACAAAACAACCTCCTCTTCTTCCAGGTACTGCCCTGTCCTCCCCTCTCTTTGCAGCCACTTTTCTCCAAATCCCCGTGGTTGTTCATGGCACCTGCTGTCTGCATGCTTCCCCTCTCACTCCCTGGTCAACCTACTGCAGCCTGTCACTCCATTAAAATCGTAATAAGAAAAGTCACCAAGCCCTTCCTAACGTAAATTCCTGAGATAATTTATAATTTTCTTCTGATAGCACCTTGCAGCAGTATTCAATAATGTTTATCACTCCCTGCCTTTTGAAACAGTCTTCCTTTGATTCCTGCGACATATATCATCTCTTGTTTTTCAAAATCTGGTCAATCCACAATCTCTGTGTGTGTGGATTCATTCTCTTCCTGGCCTTTAAATGTTAACATTTTCTTGAGGCTCAATCCTAGAACCTCACATCTTCTCAGTTTCTACTTTCTTCCTAACGTCATTCAGATATATTGCTTCATTTCGCACATATGTATCAGATGTTGCAAATTAACATTTCTGGCCTAGACCTTTTAGAGTTTCAGATCTGTATATACAGTTACCTACATTTTTCTTTGTATGTCTCAGAATATCTCAATCTAACACATTTCTCTCTTTTCTTAGACCCTCCTTCCAAAACCCACTTCCAATTTTGGGGAGATTACCCAGTCTTGGTAAGAGATAATTCCTAACTTTCTATTGCTGACTCCCTTTCTACCTGAGGCCAAGGCCGCCACATGATCAAGTCTTTTTTAATTGTTTCTTTGTCTCTTGAATAGTCGATCCAAGGCAAAGACGTTTCCAGCAGTCCTTCCAAGCCTAGATGGCAATGATGGTACTGTGCTGGGCTAGGTTTGGTGTCCTGGTGAGACTGTTCTTGAAAGGTACTTATAATCCTCTGTGGTCTAGGATCTACAAAGTTACCTCAGTTCTTGCCTATTTTTTAAGCCTACTCGGTCAGAAAAGTAGGGATTGTTCTGAGGATAAAGGAGGAGAGTGCTTGCTATATGCTCTCATCCAAATTATTTTGGGATCCCGCTCTCACAATCACCTCTTATTTTCATGCAAGAACTAGATAGACTGATACTGAAATGTGGCAACCAAAACATGGATTAGTGTTGGGAATAGTGAAAGTCTGGTTTTGCTAGAAATGAAAGGTTCCATTAGCCCAATAAGTAAAAAGTCCTAGGTGCTCATCCTTACTGTGAGCCAAACATGTAGGGATTTTAATTTAATAATTTGTATTTTTAAAGGTTTCTAATGCTGTCAAAACCAATAATTGCTACTCGTGGTTGCTGAATTATTCGAATTCTTCACTGATACTGGCAAGGTTGTCTCAGAGACCTTTATTTGTAGTGGGCACTTGAGTCCAGGTGACCAGAGATGGTAATTTAATTACCTTTTGGTCATTTTATGCCATGAATTTTTACATTAATTCTTCCTGTGATATTTAGAAGGCTTTCAGTAACATCCTGCTTCCAAATTCTTTCAGTTAAGATGCTTTAGATTTTTAAGTTTAATAATAACTTGGACTTACAAATGAACTTGAGATATTGGAAACATCTTAGAATAAAGTAGAGAAAATAATTAAAATAAGTAGGAGATTAGAACCTTGACTGGATATATCATAGGTGTCTTGTGACCTGACAATAAATGTATCCCTTAAACAGGACTAGAAAATGTTCTCTTTAGTAGGGTTTTCGAGATATACTTCATAATCCAAGCTTTGGCATATTTCAAACGGCGTATACTGGTGGGTCTCTGAAGGTGGTGGGAGAAGCTGAAATAAAAGTGGATTTCCTGGCTCGGTGCCTGTGGCTCAATTGGCTAAGGCGCCAGCCACGTACACCTGAGCTGGTGGGTTCAAATCCAGCCCGGGCCTGCCAAACAACAAAGATGGCTGCAACCAAAAGAAAAGGCCAAGCGTTGTGGCGGGCACCTATAGTCCTAGCTACTTGGGAGGCAGAGGCAAGAGACTCGCTTGAGCCCAGGAATTGGAGGTTGCTGTGAGCTGTGATGCCATAGCACTCTATCCAGGGTGACAGCTTGAGGCTCTGTCTCAAAAAAAAAAAAAATAGATTTCCTGATTTTAGTAGAAATAGAGAGTTCTAAGGTGGTAGTAGCCAAATGGGTCACTTGTCATGGGAGGAGTGAATTGTGGGCCTGGTTACCATAATGGCAGCAGGGTATGAAATGGGTTGACTTCAGGAATCTTAACAGTGACTAATTGGTCCTGGAGTCCTTGAGTTGAAACAGAACAGTTCATTAAGGTCATATTTGATTTCTCGATTCAAAAATTAAAGGTCTGGTGAACAAGGGTCTTTTCTCTATCCTCTAAAGCAGAGTATAATAGCCATCACATAGTTTATTAGTGGTGGTTAATTCTAAAATTTATCCCTTATGCTACAGAATACAAGGCCTGACAATTAAGTTCATGAACTCATCTGAGAAAAAGTGCTACATCCTCACTGTTGACGATCACTATGGTCACCTTCAAAGTACTTCCTTTGAGAAGCTGTGCACCACTGCCAGTGCCCAGTCCACTTTTCGAAGCAATTTGGGATGTCTTTTTCTGGAGCGACCGTTAGAGGTGTTGTCGTCTGAGGTCTGTCTGTCAACAGGTAAGTTCATGACTTGTCACCGTGCATTTACCCGGGGCAGCCCTGTGGAAACAACTTGGTGAGGTTTCATAACTTGGCATCTCCCGGTCTCGTAGTTGTGTTTGTGTCGACTTGTGGTGTTGTCTTCCTGAGTGGTGTTCATTATTGTTGTTTTGTGTTTTTGTGTACTGTACAACACAAAAAATGAGAGGAAGAAGGGATATTAGCTGAATATTGTAGATTTGTGACTGAACAGAGTGATTGCTGAAATTTGGGATTACCTTCAATTGGAAAAGGAAAGTATTTCTGTGGTAAAGGTTGAATATCCCTTATTCAAAAGGCTTGGGACCAGAAGTATTTCAGATTTTGGATTCTGGATATTTGCATACATATAATGAGATATCTTGGGGATGGGACCCTAGCTTAAACATGAGATTTATTTATGTTTCTTATACACGTAGCTTGAAGGTAATTTTATACAATACTTTTTACAATGTCGTGTGTGCATTTTGGCTAAAACCAGTCATGTGAGGTCAGGTGCAGAATTTTCCACTTAAGGGATCATGTCAGGGCTTAAAAAAATTTGGATTTTGGATCACTTTTTTATTTGAATTTTTTTTGGATTAGAGATGCTCAACCTGTACAAGCAATATCTAATTATGTTAGGAGGCACAATCTTTTGGACAATAATGTTGAGAAGAAGGCTTTAAGTAAATATTGGTCTGCCAAAGGTATGTACCATAGTGTATAGTTGTCATTTTACTTCTGACTGTCTAGCACTTAACTGCATTCCTATTTGGTGGCATTTTCAGTGAACAGAGTCTGAGTAAAGACATCACTCACTAGTGACATTGAAGGTACCATGACATCTCTCTCCCTGTGCTTGGAAGCCACACTTGAGTGTGCAACCTGTTCAGTTAGACACTGTTACAAGGGATTGTAAATTTAAATAAAGAGTACATAAATGAAGATAGGATTAGGATTCTCCTTGGATCATACAGTAGCATGACTCTTACAGTGTCACCAGTGTTATGGCCAGGTGACAAAAGTGTCAAAGACACTTCCTGTGCCCTCTGCCTCCCAGACTTCTGGACCTGCTTTGGTTCCTGTCTGGTTTCCAGGCCTTGTGCTCCAGCATCCTTTGATCTGGTGAGCTCTCAGCAGTGTTTCTTGCTTTTTGATAGTAGGAGTTCATTTATGTCACTTGCATCTGTTCCTTGCATCCTAATGGACATAGAATTTAAAACTAGCCCATCTTCTTTCCTTCCTAATCCTGATCCTCTTCCAATATTTCCTGTTCTAGTGAACAAGTTAAAAAAGCCAAAGCCCAGGTACACCCTTGACAATCCCTTTCTCTCAAAATCAAGTCTAACCCATCACTAAACTCTATTGATGTTTTCCCTCTCAAATATCCTTTGAGTCTATTCACTTCTATCCAGCTCTACTACCATGAACACCAATATTCAAGTCCAAGCCATCCCTGTGTCTCACTTGAACTAAACAACCTATTTGGTTACCTTGTCCTTTTTTCCTCACCCAATCCATTCTGCTGCAAACGTTAAAGCTCATCACGTTACACACCATCCCACTACCCAGTCACATCCATTTGCTTCCAGCCCCCTAGGAAACCGCGTTGCTGCTTCCTGTCCCTAGGCTCTATGCTCTTTCTTCTTTCTGGAGCTCTTATTCCCCTGCTTCCTTCACATAGTTAACTCAATTCATCCTTCTCATGTTCCTTTACATATCTTTCCCTTGTGATTATTGCATCATTTCTGCATGGGCTGCTATAACAAAGTGCGCACCTGGGATGGCATGAACAAGCGAAATTGAGTTCTCACAGTTTTGCAGGCTGGGAAGTCCAGAGTCAGGATGCCAGCAGATGTGGTTCATGGTGTGGGGTCTCTTCCTGGCTTGCAGACGCCCAGCTTCTCATTGTGTCCTCATAGAGCCTTTGCTGGTGTGTGCTCAGGAGTGGAAGAGGGAGGGAGGGAAGGAAAAGGAGAAAGAGATGGGGAGAGGGAGGAGAGAGATCTTTTCTTTCCTTACAAAGCCATCAACCCTACAGGATTAGAACTCCACCCTTAGAACTTCACTTTATCTCAGTTAACTCCCAAACACTTTACTTCCAAATACAGCCACATTGGAGATTAGGACTTTAAGACATGAGTTGGTGGTGGTGATGTAGGGAGGGGACACGATTCAGTCTAAGGCAACTGACTTCCCCAAACTCCTGACAAGGGTAGCGTCCCTGTCACGCGATCTCAGAGTCCCATGCAACTTTTCCCAGGAGGACTTGTCAGGCTGGCACTGGAGCTTTATTTAGGTGACGTTGGATTAATATCTGTCTACTTCTCGGAGAAAAGTTCTGTGAGGGTGAGGATCATCATCTAGTTTTGCTCACTAATGTTCTTGGTAAGAACCAACCTAAACAACCCTGGACAAGCCCAGGGATTAGTTTCTGTTTTATAGATGACAGAGCTGCTGCTGTTAACAGTGGCTGAAGGACAAGCACTTCACCACAAGCTATCCTCCGGGCGATGACGGACTCAAATCTTAGACTAAGCACGTCCTAGACTACTGTCATTGATATTGGCATCTGTTAAATAAATATAGACAGAAAAAAGGGCAAATCCAGTGTATATTATCAATTCTGGAAAACTCCATAAAACCCCAGGTTTCACTCCATTCTTGTGCTCCAAATATGTTTTTTTCTTTTCTTTTCTTTCTTTTTTTTTAAAAGTCCAGCTTGAATTAAATTGAATTTTTCTCTTGTGTAGGCATGTATCAGTTCATCTATTGGCTTTATATTAGTATCGAATACGGTGGATACTTGCTTTTCCATTCTGTGATACTTTACTAAAGAAAATGTACCCCAACTCTATCCAGATTTAAAAAAAAGATGTGAAGTCTCCATCTTCCAAATACATTTCGGAGGAAAGTCTGACTGAAGGCAGTTGCAACATCAATTTAGAATCAGGATTCCGTTATATTTATAGTTAGCACACTTGCAGAATTGTCTAAACCAGTGATTAAACTCAAGACCAGGGATTGAGCCTTCAGTGTAATTCCAAAGGGTGAACAATAAAGGATGAAGATGAATTGTTCATTAGACTCTGATGCCTTGTTCGTGGGTACTTGGCGGGGGTGGAGGAGGAAGCTCCAAACTACCCTACTCAAACCATGTATTTTAAATACTCTTAATTTTACTAATGGATGTCTAACTAATATCCACTATGCTAATTAACAAGGCACTGATTTTATCAAAGGAAATGATTTTCTCATATTCATACTAATTTGTAAAGACTCCTGCTTGATATGTACAAGGGCGATATGTATGAGGATGACTAAAGCCCTTGTACTAGCTATTTCTAAAATGTAGCCTTTTGGAGTAGTAAATATGGTGTTCAGGGACAGACAATTTCTGTTCAGGACAGAAAAACAAATGAAATAACAACAACAAACCTAAACTCCAAAACAAAACACCACAAGGGTACAACATTTCTAACATCTCACTATTCATGCTGAAGTATTTTAAGCTTTAAATTATAGATAAACATTTCCCAAAAACTCAGAACCCAGTTTTGAAAGGGATGTTCAATAATTATGTGAAAGATGAGATAAGTGGATGAATGAATGAACATTAACTCAGTCAAAATGGTTTGAGAAAAGATTAGAATGCTGTTATTTAATTTTCATTGTATGAAGTATTGAGTTAGTATGTGCTACAGTTGTAGTCAGTTGAAAAGAAAACAAAAAGTGTTTTTTCTTTGAGTAACAACTTGGTTCCTATGTCCCAAGGGCAAAATTCTGATCTCTTTGCAGTATCCTATGTTCAGATGGAATGTTGCCAAAAGACTCACTGTTTCTTTCTTGGTGGAAAGAAACTAACTCTTCACATGGCTACAGAGTTGCTAATCTAAGACTCATTCTTAGGATATATGACCACTGGGGATGGACTTCATGCTATATTTAACATAGCGTCTGACTCATGGAAATGTTCAGTAGGGAGTGAATTATCAGTTGGAATGGGGATGGTTGGTAGCAGTGCTCCCAATACCAGGGTTAATTGAAGACAAAGTGAAAGCCCCCAGAAGGTGAGACTCCAAGGTCAGAGAAGTTGTTTCCCAAATTGTTTGAACATGAGATACACCAGGAATGGAGGATTAAAAACTCAGACTCAAATCTATTAAATCAAAATTTCTACAGAGACAGCCTTAGAAATGTGTATATTTAATAAATGCATTAGGCAACTGGTTCTCAAACTTTACCTGGAGAGCTTGTTAAACAAACACCAAGGATGTTGCTGTCCTCCTCCCTCTAGTTTCTGATTCAGTAAATCTGGGATGGGACTTGACAATTTGCATATGAAACTTTGAGACTAACTTTCATAGCACAGCTTTAGGCTATGAAAGTGCTTCTGTTATTTTTTTTTTGGGAGGTAGAGTCTCACTCTGTTGCCCCAGGCTAGAGGGACAAGACAGCATATTCTTCTTAGCAACCTCAAACTCCTGGGCTTAAGCAATCCTCTTGCCTTAGCCTCCAGGGTAGCCGAGATTATAGGTCCCTGCCACAGTGCTCTGCTGGTTTTTCTGTTTTTTGTAGAGATGGGGTGTTGATCTTGCTCAGACTGGTTTTGGAACTCCTGAGCTCAGGCGATCCACCTTCCTCTGCCTCTTAGAGTTCTAGGATTATACGTTGCGCCACCGTGCCCAGCTGAAAGTGCTTCTCAGACTTTAATGTGCATGTAGATAATTCTTGTATCTACTAAAAATGTGGATTCTGTTTCTGCAGTCTGGGAGAAGCTGGGAATTTTATATTTGCAACAAGGTAACAGATGAGTAAGCAAACAGCTCCCAGGTGAGTTTCATCTGCATGGCTTGGCAGTATCTTCAGATCCTCAGCCTTCTAAATCTGCATCTGAATTTAACAATTCATTTTATCATGATTCTATGGTGATTAACAAAATGTTGTATACATACACTATGGAGTACTATTCAGCCATAAAAAGGAGTGAATTAGTGTCTTTTGCAGTAATTTGGATGGAGTTGGAGACCATTATCATAAGTGAAGTATCTCAGGAGTGGAACAACAAACACCACCTATGCTCTCTCGTAATTTGAAACTAATCACTAGGTACACTGGACATAGAGAGAGGTAAAAGTCCTTGAAAAATCAAGAAGGGGGCAGAGTAAAATCCTACCAGACAGTACAATGAACACTATTCAGATGATGGGGATACCAGAGCCCCGACTTAAGCATTATAAAAGCTCTCCATGTAAAACATTTGTTCCCCCTTAAAATTTTGAAACACATATAATTTAAAAAAAAGGAAAACCAGAGTCCTCTAAATTACCCAGGCAGAGGTCAAGGAAATCAAGATGATGTCTACTTAGTGGAGAATTTCCAAGCATGAACCCTTCCTGTTGCTCATTCTTGATCTCCTAAAGCCAGTTCCAATGTTTCAATGGGAAAGCTCATTGGCAGAATCTTTATCATTACGTAGAATGTTTGATGGGATCTTAAAAATACCCTTTCATAGGACAAACAAATTCCTCTTTAGTCCTACTTTGCCGTGGGTTTTTACCTTGAATGTATTTCGAGTAACATTTAAATGGTTTTTCTGTTTCTTTTGAGCTAATTATATCATTTTTCTCCTTTGATCTGTTGATGTGGTAGGTCACATTGATTTTCACAGGTTAAACCAAACTTTGTATTCTTAGGATCAATGCAGGTATTACATTCTTGGGAAAAGATATGTATTGCATTCCTGGAACAAATGATGTATTAATGCGTTTGCTGCATGTAATTCGGTACCATTTATTGAAGAATAGCTGCATCCCTTTATTAGTTTAACTAGCCTGGGATGTTTTCTTCATAGTGTTCTTGTGAAATAAAGAGTGTTCTTTCTTTTCTTCTAATACCTTGTAATATTTTGTGTAAGAATAGTACTATCTGTTACTTGAACATTTGATCAAACTTGCCAGTGAAACAAATAAAAAATAAAGTTTGAGAAGCCTTATTCTAAGTGTTTTTTTTTTAGACAGAGTCTCACTTTGTCAACCAGGGTAGAGTGCTGTGGTGTCATAGCTCACAGCAACCACTAACTCTTGGACTCAAGAGATCTTTTTTCTTTAGAAAATGATCTTTCCTTATAAAAGACCTGTTAAGGATGACAAGTGTGAGCCCCTGCACCTGCCCATTTGTGCTTTGTATTATCAAGAAATTTAGAGAAACTGACATAAATAATATAAAGGGCTTGCATCGCAGAAATCTTGTGGATACAAAATAAAGAGGCAACCAATGGAGAAAATATTTGAAAACTATTCATCTGATAAAGAGGCAATATCCAAAATACATAAGAGGATCCTAAAATGAATAGTAAAAAACAACTAAACACAACTAAAAAAGAGAAAACTAATAACCTGACTTAAAAATGAGTTAAGGACTTCAATAGATATTTCTGCAAAAAAGGCATACAAATGGCCTTCAGACAAATGAAAAAATTCTCATTGCCATTCTCAATGAAATGCAAATCAAAACCACAATTATCTATCACCTCACACTTGTCAGGATAGCTACTGTCAAAATGACAAGGAGAACAAGTACCAGTGAGGGAGTGGAAGAAAGGGATCCCTTGTATACTATTGGTGAGAATATACATAGCTACAAACTTTGTGGAAAATAGTATGGAGGATCCTCAACAAATTAAATGATCCAGCAATCCATCTTCTGCAGATATGCCCAAAGGAAATGAAATCAGTACCTTGAAGAGATACTTGAACTATTTGAACTCTCAAATTTATTGCAGTGTTATTCATAAAGGCCAAAACATGGAAACAACCTAAGTACCTGTCAATGGCTAAATAGATAAAGTATGATTTGTATATGCAATGAAATATTAGTCAGTCTTAACAAAGGAGATCTGGACATGTGAGAGCCCATGGATGAACCCAGAGGACACAGGAGAAAAATACGACATGATCCCACTTACATGTGGTTTCTAAAAAAGTTAAATATGTAGAAACAGAGTATGATAGTGCTTACCTGGGCTGGAGAGGTGGGGAAAATGGGAAGATGTAGGTCAAAGAGTAGAAAGTTATAGTTACATAAAATAAATAAGTCTAGGGCTCTAATTCACAGCATGGTGACTGTAGTTAATAATACTGTATTGTATACTTTACATGTGGTAAGAAGAGATCTCAAAGTCTCTCAAGTAGACACACAAAAAAGGTGACCATGTGAGACAGATGTTAATTTATTTGCCTATGATAACCATTTTGCTATTATATATGAATAAACATCATGTTGTACTCCTTAAATATATCCAATTTTTATTTTAAAAAAGAGAAAAATTGTAGATTCTTTGTCCATGACAGATGGTGTTTAGACAGTTCATTTGCTTTTACTACTTTTACATTTCACAAGCCACTCCTAAAATATATTACTTTCTATGATCTTGACAGCAACACTGTGGATACAAAATAAAAAGGCAACCAACTGTTATATAGGCAGAGCAAATAATCTTATTTCTATTTGATAGTTGAGAAGCCAAAAATTAGTGTAGATAAATCAATGGCTTATTCAAGGTCATACAAGAAATACCTGATAGATCTTTAGTTTAAATCAAGTACTCTGCTCCAAGTCCAGTGCTCTTTTTGGCTGAATTACACTTTCATATCCTGCTCTCTATTCAAAAATAGTAATCTGGAAACTGCACCCCTGAGAGGGAATTGATTTTCCAATCAAACCTTTTCACATAATTTTTCTGCCTGCCCCTTCGAATTCTCTGGAAGATAGTCTTCATCCTTACTACTACCATCACATTCTTCTAAGATGTTCTTTTCTTCACATTTTACTTTTTCACCATTTGGAATATAATAGCAAGTCAGGAAATACAGGGAGCTCTGCACAGCCATAATGGGAACAACATATAAAACTGCTGAAAGCTGGGGTGGTGCCTGTGGCTCAGTGAGTAGGGCGCCGGCCCCATATACCGAGGGTGGAGGGTTCAAACCCGGCCCTGGCCAAACTGCAACAACAACAAAAATAGCTGGGCATTGTGATGGGCACCTGTGGTCCCAGCTACTTGGGAGGATGAGGCAAGAGAATCACCTAAGCCCAGGAGTTGGAGGTTGCTGTGAGCTGTGTGACGCCACAGCACTTTACCGAGAGCGATAAAAGAGACTGTCTCTGGCTCGGTGCCTGTGGCTCAACGGGCTAAGGCACCAGTCACATACACCTGACCTGGCGGGTTCGAATCCAGCCTGGGCCTGCCAAACAACAATGACGGCTGCAACCAAAAAACTGGCTGGGCGCTGTGGCGGGCGCCTGTAGTCCCAGCTACTTGGGAGGCACAGGAAGAGACTTGCTTGAGCCCAGGAATTGGAGGTTGCTGTGAGCTGTGATGCCACATCACTCTATGCAGGGTAACAACTTGAGGTTCTGTCTCAAAAAAAAAAAAGATGCTTAATGCTCAGTTTATTCATGGGTAAAGAGTTCCCTACACAGAACAACATTTGTGGCCTCTCTCTGGGACTCATATGATGGGAATAACATATAAAAATGCTCATAATAAAGTGCATATAATAAAGCTTAGTTGATTCATGGGTAAAGAGTTTCCTACACAGAACAACATTTGGGGCCTTCTCTCCAGGACTCAGAGAAGTCCTGGAAGTGTGGAAATGTCTGTTCCCACCTCCCTTCTGATCTAAAGGATATAAAAAGTAGCATTTGGAAGGAGAAGTGTTGTCACAGGCAGAGACAATGACAGAAGTGAAGAAAATTTGAACCTATTGGAATAGAAAGGAGACAGGAACTATATAAAAAAGAGAGAACTTACAAAGCTCAACAATATAGTAGGTCATGCGGTCTTCACTGCCATGCACTAGAGCAGACTTTAATTTTAAAATAATAGTGATTGTACATCCACTAAGAACAGGTTACATTATAGCTAGAGTACTTTCCTTATGAAAGCAGTCAAATATGCAATAAGGTGAACTTATTCAGAAAGATTTCTATAAAGAGATTTAAGTGAGCTAATCTTCAACATTTCAGAATAACATACCCTCCTAGATGAAATTTTATTTTATTTTTCTTTCTTTTGTCTCCCTTCTTATTGTAGTGTTTTAGAGTATGGAGAAGACATATTACACTTGTGTTTCCCTTAATAGAATTCAACTCTGTGTATCCAGGATGAGAGAGAGAGGGAGAGACAGGGAGAGAGGGAGAGAGAGAAGGAGAGAGGGAGATAAAAAGAGTGAGAGAGAAGGAGAGAGAGGGAGACAGGGAGACATGAGAGAGAGAGAGGGAGATAGGGAGCGAAAAACAGGGAGAGAGAGGGAGAGAGGGAGAGATGAGAGAGGGGGAGAGAGGGAGAGAGAGGGAGACAAGGAGACATGAGAGAGAGGGAGAGAGAAGGAGAGAGGGAGAATATGAAAGACCATGAAGAAGGAAAAGAAAAACATGGCGATGTTTTCACCCCACTCAGGGAGCCACATATTTTGGCATATTTTGAGGTAGAGCACAAGCCTTTGCTTTGACTTCAATCTCAGTTACTCTCAGGATTCTCATGATGTGAACACTTAGCTCTGCAATTGTAGTGTTTGAAGACATGTAATTTTTGGTACCACATTACCAAATAAATATTTTACCTGTTGAACAACGAAGAACACATTAAACTCTTCAAATACTTGATGAAACTTGATTGTATTGTATCCATTAAGAGATATTGTGTTGGTTTCCAGCGAATAGTGTCAAATAAAAATTCAATCTGGACATAGTAAAGAGGGAAGTTAGCAAAAAGAATTGTTTTTCTTTTGTAGAGAGGAGTAAATAAGGCTAGAAATAACTGGGTGAAGGGAAGTGGAAGGGAAGCGTGGCATGATGTGACAGGGATCAGAGAATGTTCTCTTCTCAGACTAGCTTATTTTCTCAAGAAGCTGAGTAAGGGCTTGTGTGCCTCTTGAGTTGAGGGTGAGCCACAGTTCAGAGGCCCCAGGAAAGGAGAAAAGCTTAACCAAAATTTGGACGGTTTGGTCTCATCATACATAAAAGAGGAGCTTTTATAAGACTTATTGAAGTCACATGGAGAAGGGCCTTTCTTTAACGTAAGTCATTTCCTAGAGCACAAAAGGATGGGGGAATTGCTTACCTTTTGCTATTTTCCAGGAGCCCAGTGCTCAGTTAAAATTCAGCACTGTCAATACCATATAAACATTACCACATATACTGAGTTTTAGGGGTAAGAAGAAGTTTCACAAGATAATTTTAATCAGAAATTTAAGAACCTAACTACTGCACAAGGTGACCTTATTACAGTTATTGTAGATGATAACTTCACTTCTGTCTTTACCCATGAATAATTATAATTTCAAACATATAAAGTTTGAAATGTTAGTATTTAATATTTCAAAGTATTTAAGGGAATGACATTTATATATCTAGGTAAAATACCAAGTCATTGTTTCCTTAAAGAAGGCTTTTTTAGTTCAGATCCCCTCTAGTTTAAAAGTGTGTCACTTGCTTGAATATCTTCTTTGTAATGTTTGTCACATTTGTAAGTCACGCATTTATATTTTGCTTTTGTGATAGGTTACAAGCTCTGTGGAAATAGAGAAACAGTGTTGCTCCGCGCTCTGTCTGGGCATCTTCTGGCCTGTAATAGATGTTTGATACATTGTTTTTTTGATAAATGAGAGACATTTCTATTATTTTCTCATGTAGAATAAAGTGCTTCTAAAAAAGTTACTTCATTCTATGTCCTCCATTGTATATTGTTTGACTATAATGATTTAACTTTGTGAAACCAGAAGGAGTGTTTTGAGAATCAGTTTACAATATTCCAGATGAGTCTATGTAAGAGGAATAATAACACTTACTAAACAGCAATACCTAACATTTATTAAATGCTTATTATAATATTTATAAAATGCTTTATATAAATTATCTTTTTTATTTTACAAAATAATCTTATAAGTAAACTGTGAATTATATAACAGCAAAAAAGAAAAAATTCTTTACACAATTTATATTCAAATACAGATTAGGCTATTGTGATCGTAAATAGACCTGAGACATAGAAAAAAATAGATTCTGGTGTCATATTGGTATCTTTATTTTCTGCAGTTATTTTGCATGTTATTTCTGGAATATATAAATTGTGAAAACACTGTATGGTGAAAGGAATGGAAAAAAAAATCTTGCTTATGGAATCTCACCCCACATTTACTATCTTAATAGTTTATAATGATTTTTCTACTGATTGTAAGTGTGGATATTTTTGTGGGTAAAAGATATAAAAGAGGACATTATTTATTCTAGATAAATTCAACTTTGTAAGCCACAGACAATGACTAAGAATAACATAAGCTAAAAATTATTAAATATAAATTAAGAACTAATAATGTAATTTCAAATACAATCCACTGTCCTAGCAGGTCCTAGCTTACAGAATCAATGGATAGAAATGCAGTGGTTGAAGGACCGTGGTGTTGGTTTCTTTGCCTGGGTCCAGTAATCTAGGCTTTAGGTCATCACTTAATCCCTTATAACTATAGCCAGTAGAGTGTATAAAAGAATTAAAAAATCAAAGATAGAACAGCTTTCAAGATTTTACCTACCTCCAAATTCCTTGAACTTTAAATCTGCTTGGACCTGTTGGGCCATGACAGAGTAGGGGTGGGGAAGCAGCTCTTTTCTTCCAGGAAAATTTGGCATTTTGTCCTCCTCTCCCTTTGCTCCTTCATAATGTCTTTGTGTACTCAATAAATGTGGGGGTTTGGGGAAGGATGAAGGAATAATTAAGAAAAGAGCTTTTCTCGTCCTTTGTTCTTTGCCCTTGATTGCCCCAAGACAGAATCTTAATTGTAGCCTTGAAATTCAAAGATAGCTTATTTAAATTAATAGAAAAGGAACTATCATTTCAGAATAGGCAAAGTTGTGATTACTCTCAAATTATTTCCAGAATCCAGTTTTTCCTGGATTCTCTTTCTCAGGACTTGGTTGACACAGGATAATGATGGTCATCAGAATTAATTCAGGTAATTATTGGAAGGCATTTTTCTTTTTGAGCTCGTGCTGTGTGCCAGCCAATGTTCTAGACAATAGAGACAACGGATGAGCAAACAAAGTTCTTATCTTCCTAGAGCTTAATTGTAGTGATGGAGATAAGAAATGATCAACAAAAACATGGTATGATTTTAAGTAGCATTAAGTGCTCTGATAAGAAAGAAAGCTAAAGAGTAAGAAATGTAGTGTGTGTGTGTGTGTGTGTGTGTGTGTATACCCTTTATGATGAGGTAATGTCTGGAGGGGAGATTTCTGTGAAGCAATATTTTGGGGGAAGAACCATCCAAGGTAAAGGGTGGAGCAAGTGGGAAGTTTTGAAGGGATCATGTTCTTCGTAAGAGGCCAGTCTGATTGAAGCAGAGGCAGAGTATGAATGAAGGGAAAAAATTAAGCCAATAAGGTATCCTACTCATGGGTTAGGGTTTTGCATTTTATACTAAGTGTGATTGAAAACCATTGGAAAGTGTTTTTTTTTTTTTTTTAATTAAATCATAGCTGTGCACATTGATGCAATCATTGGGTACAATGGAAAGTTTTAATGAAAGAATAACATGATCATATTTATATTTGTAAAAGAAGCCCATTGCAGAAGAAAAATTATACTGGATATAAATTTGGATCTACAGAGAAGAATGAAGAGCATTGGAAATCATGACTATTTGGCTACATATAAAATATTTTATTTTCTTTATATTTCAATGCATTGAAAATCAACTGTTTACAGCAAAAATAACAATATATTGTGGGGTTTATAACAGATATAGGTGTAAAATGTACATCAGCAGTAACACAAAGACCAGGAGACGAGAAATGAAAGTATAATATCATGATGTCATTAAATATGAAGTGGTAAATTGTCATTTGAAACTAGACTGTGATAATTTAAAGACATATACTATAAACTATAAATAATCATTAAACTAAAAAACAGTTATAGCTAATAGCCAACAGAGGAGTGAAAATGCAACCATAAAAATTTAGTTCAAAAGAAGACATATAAAGAGGAAAAAGCAAAAAAACAAAAATAAGACATGAGAAAAATAAAAAACAAATAGCAATATGGTGGATTTAAACCCAACCATATGAATAATCATTAAACATAAATGACCTAAAGGTCCCAATTAAAGGGCAGAGATTGATAGAATAGATGAAAAATCAAAACCCAATTACATATAGCTACAAAGATCCACTTTAAATATAAAAACATAAAAAGGTTGAAAGAAAATCATGAAAAAGATGAATAATGATAATAGAAAGAAAGCTAGATTGTATATATATTGTTTCATATAAAATAGGTTTCAGAGAAATATTATGAAAGATAAATAACATTGTTTCATTTTTATAAGCGATCAATTTTTCAAGAGGACATAACAAACCTGAAAGTTTTGCACCTAATCGAGAATTTCAGAATACATTAAAAAAACCTAAAAGTAATGCAAAGAAAAATAAACCCACAATTATTCTCAGAGCTATTTTTACTCTCATTCAATAATTAATAGGAATAAATAGACATAAAATTAGAAAAGGTATAGAAGGCTAGAACAGTACTGTTAACCACCTTGACATGAATGACGTTAATAGAATACTTTAATCAACAATAGGACATTTGTTCTTTTCAAGTGCAAACAGAATAGTCACTCAAATTCACCATATTTTAATCCATGAAACAACTTGCAGCAAATTTGAGAGAATTTAAGACATATAAAGTATGTTTTCTGGCTACAATAGAATTAAATTAGAAATAAATAACAGAAAGATATTTGGGAAATTTCTGTTTGTAAACTAAATAATACCATTGTAAATAATTCATGGATAAGAGAAGAAATAAAATAAAAAGAAAATAGAAAGCATTTGAATAGAATAAAAAAAATAAAGTTTTGGGATGCAACTAATAAGAGAATTAGAGCAAAACATTTATACAATGTATTATACAAGAAAAAAGGCTCAAACCAATGATTTCATCTAAGAGAAAATGAGACACAAAACAAGCAGAAGGAATGAAACAAAGGTCAAATAAATTGAATTGAAAAATAGAAAATCAGGACCATGTACAGTGGCTCACATTTGTCATCTTAGGGCTCTGGGAGGATGAGGCAGGAGAATCGCTTGAGGTGAGAAGTTTGAGACCAGCCTCGAGTTCCCATCTTTACAAAAAAAATAAAATAGGCATGGTGGTGTACATTTTTAGTCCTAACTACTTGGGAAGCTGAGGCAGGAGGATCTCTTGAGCTTAAAACTTGGAGGCTGTAGGGAGCTATAATCAAGCTACTGCACTGAAACCCAGGCCACAGAGTGAGACCCTGTCCCCCTCCCAAAAAAATTAAAAATTAAAAAAATTATAATTAAAAAATAGAGAATCAATAGTGAAAATCAATGGAATTACAAACTTGCTTTTGAGATCAATAAAATGGATAAACGTTTAGCTAGATTGATCGCGATACACATATAAAGATCAGGAATATAAATGAAAATCACTACAGATTCTACAGACATAACTTCGTGCTAATGCAGTTGATCATTTGGGTAAAATGTTCAAATTTATTTTTTTTTTTTTAGACAGAGTCTCACTTTGTCACCCTCAATAGAGTGCTTTGGTGTCATAGCTCACAGCAACCTCAAACTCTTGGGCTCAAGTGATTCCCTTGCCTCAGTCTCCCAAGTAGTTGGGTCTACAGACCACAACACTTGGTTAATTTTTTTTTCTAGAGATGGAGTTTGCTCTGGCTCAGGCTGGTCTCGAACTCCTGAACTCAAGCAATTCACCCACCTCAGGCTCCCAGAGTGTCAAATTTCTTGAAAGATACAAACTGCTACAGTTCACCCAAGAAAAAATAGATGACCTGAATAATCCTAAACCCATCTAAAAATTGAATTTGCAGTTTAAAAATTTTCATAAGGAAAATTCCAGGCTAAGATATTTTCACTGATGAATTCCATCATATATTTAAGAAAGATATAATAAAAAATTTACATGAACTCCTCCAGAAAATTAGAGAAGATACAGTTTCTAGGTCATTCTATGAGAGTAGTAGTATTCTGATACTGAAAGCAAACTATCACAAGAGAAAACAACTCTAGGATAATACTCATTATGAACATACATGAAAATATTCTTAGCAGAATTTTAGTCAATTGAATCAAATAATATGTAAAAATGATAACACATTATGGCTAAGTTTTATTTACTTCAGGAATGCAACTTAAAATTAGAAATTAATAAAAGCAATTTAGTATATTAACAGACTATAACAATCAGCTCAGGATGCCATAACAGAACACCATAGACTGTGGTGGCTTAAACAACAGAAATTTATTTCTCACAGTTCTAGAGGCAGAAAAGTCCAAGATTAAGGTTCTGACAAAGTTTAATTTCTGGTGAGGGTTCTCTGGCTTATAGATTGTGGCATTCTCACTATGTCTTCACCTGGTGGACATGTTACTGGACAAAGAGGATCAAGATGCTTGTCCCTGTCAGCCAATACACAGAGATTGGTATAGGTCTTCCAAATTTTGTCAGAGGCTGGGATTCTGGCAAATAGATTAGCCTCTCCAAGACTGTTCTGATCTTCTATTACCAACATTACAGTTTTGTATTTTTATAAACTTCAAAGTGACAACCATGTTAAACCTTATCTTAAACAATAATTGGCAGACCTCATAATTCATAAACAATCAACAACATTCTAATTTAAAAGTTAATCTCCCAAATCAATCCATCTAAACTACACAAGATAGGCATCTTTTAGGTGGGAGCTAAATTTTCAAAACAGTAAGAATGGGAGACGGGGGTGAAAGTCAGACAGGACCCAAATTGACCAGAGCAGCTGCAACATGTCTGCCTTTACCGGATAGACTCCATCTTATTTTCACTATATGTGCTTTAAGAAAGAGAGTGAGCTTTGGTATTTCTTCCAAAATTTTCTCGTACCAGCCCTATTGGACTAGTGTACCATGCTTGTCATCTCATTTAACCGTTATCAGCTTCTCACAGGTCCTACCTCCAAATACAGTCACAATAGGGGTTATGGTTTCAACATATAAAATTTTGGGGGCAGGGAAAACAAACATTCCAGCACGCACCTGCCTGAGATAAATGGTCGTGAAACTTCTTGGTTCAAATTGCTCTCCCTGTTGTAATGAGTTGGGGGAGGGGCTGCAGTGCCTGTCAGTCAGTCAGCACACCTGAGTGCAGGTGTTTTGTTGCCATAGAACCAGGGGTGAGGCTCTTCTTCTCTGAATGCCACGTCCTTATCCAATATGGCGGTTCTCCTGGGGTTGGGGATGGGCAGGCTCCATATCTTGCCACTATTCCATCAAGAAGTGGAGTCTAATTCTCAGTCCCCTTACTCTGGAGGGGTCCTGTAACTGCTCTAACAGAATATAGTGGTTGCGTGATGCTGTACCAGTTTGGAAACAGAGTCCTAAACTGATTTGTAGCTTTTCTTTCCTGTGTTTTGGAATGCTTGTTCTTGGGACATTGCCTCTTGGAACCCAGCTGCCATTTTGGGAGAAGTTAACACCATAGGGAAGACCACAGGTGTTCCAGTTATTAGCCCCAGCTGGGCTCCCAGTCCACAGCCACCATGCACTGCCAATGGCATCACAGCCATCTAACTTGTTTGTACCTTCTGGTGGCTCTAGGCCCAGCTACCATCTAAGTGCAACTGACTAAGACACCCCAAATGGGAACTGTCCACTTGAGCTCAGGTAATCTTCAGAACTATCAGCATTAATAATAAATTGTTATAAACCATTTAACACAAATTATAGTAAAGTTTTCTTTTTACTTTTACCAAAATATAGTTTAGCCTATTAGTGGAGCATAGTGTTTTTAAATATAAATTTTTAAACTGCTATACAATTATAATATGACTGCAAAGCCTATGAAATATTTATTTAAGAGTTAATTTATTGAGCTATTTAAAGGTATCATTTCATCTACCAAGTCTGGAAATCAGGCTATTTAACTTGGCCGAGGCTAGTGTTCTTTTAAATTAACACAGCATCTTTAATAGAATAGAGCTATCTTTTCCCTTTTGTACATGTTCATTCTGTAGTTCACAAATATGTATATTTTTAATCTTTTAAATCAGATTTGTGGATCCACTAGGTATTATGTTACCTTGAAAAATACATTTTGAAAGTCACCAACTACTAGGAGGGTTTTAATAAAAGTAATTTGAGCTAGAGGAAATTTAAGTCTCTCTTCAATTTCTTTTAATATAGTTGATTTATGAACTTATAATTCATACCCCATCCTAGGCAAGCGAACATATTTCATTTTGTAAACCTCTTCATATCATAGATCTTGCAGCTCAAAGAGAATATAAGGTTTAAGAAGAAAGAATGTATATAAAAAAAATTACCTTAGCTTGGCACCGGTAGCTAGCGGTTAGGGCACTGGCCACATGTTCTGGGGTTGGTAGGTTCGAACCTGGCCTGGGCCTGCTAAACAACAATGAAGACAACAACAACAACAACAACATAGCCAGGCAGTGTGGTGGGCACCTGTAGTCCCAGTTACTTGGGAGGCTGAGGCAACAGAATTGCTTAAGCCCAAGAGTTTGAGGTTGCTGTGAACTGTGATGCCACAGCATTGTACAGAGGGTGATATAGTGAGACTCTGACTCAAGAAAAGAAAAGGGGAGGAGAGGAGAGGAGGGGAGGGGAGGAGAGGGGAGGAGAGGAGAGGAGACCTGGATTAGTACTCAGAAAAACTGGGTTCTAGTTCCAGGTAGCTGACTAGGTTTGTTAACTTCACCTTTGAGTCTTACCTTCTTCCTCTATAGACAGATACTAATGCATCTTTTAGTCCTTTCTGTCCTAATTGGTGGCAAAGCAAGGCATTTTTATTCCCAGTCCTGGCCTTTTCTCTGGCAGTGCCTCCTCTGTCCTTAACTTTTGAGCAAAGGTCAAGGTCTTTTTTTTTTTTTTTTTAAGTTTTCTTTATATTTATTTATTTTTAACAAGCCTGTGCTTTTCTTTGGAGCATCTTTTTTTTTTTTTTTTTAATTAAATCATAGTTGAGTACATTAGTGCAATCAGGGGTACAATGTGCTGCCTTCATATACAATCTGAAATGTTTTCATCGAACTGTTTAACATAGCTTTCATGGCATTTTCTTAGTTATTGTATGAAGACATTTGTATTCTGCATTTAGTAAGTTTTGCCTGTACCCTTCTAAGATGCACCATAGGTGTGGCCTCACCAATTACCCTCCCTCCACCCCAACCTCCCCCTCCCAGCCTTTCCCATATTCTTGTGGTACAGTTGGGTTATACCCTTCATATGAAATCTTTAAATTAGCTTCATAGTAGGGCTGAGTACATTTTCTTCCATTCTTGAGATACTTTGCTAAGAAGAATATGTTCCAGCTCCATCCATGTGAACACAAAAGAGGTAAAGTCTCCATCTTTCTTTAAGGCTGCATAGTATTCCATGGTATACATGTACCACAATTTATTAATCCATTCGTGGGTCGATGGGCACTTAGGCTTCTTCCATGACTTAACAATTATGAATTGGATTGGGCTGCAGTAAACATTCTGGTGCAGATGTATTTTTTATAATGTGATTTTTGGTCTTCTGGGTATATACTGAGTAAAGGAATTATAGGGTCAAATGGAAGGTCTATTTTTTATCTAAGTACTGTCCAAACATCCTTCCAAAAGGAACGTATTAGTGTGCATTCCCACCAGCAGTGTAGAAGTGTTCCCTTTTCTTCACATCCATGCCAACATCACTGGTTTTGGGATTTTGTCATATGGGCTAATCTTACTAGAGTTAGGTAATATCTCAAAGTAGTTTTGATTTGCATTTCTCTGATGATTAAGGATGGTGAGCATTTTTTCATGTATCTGTAGGCCGTGTGCCTGTCTTCTTTAGAGAAGTTTCTCTTCAAGTCCTTTGCCCAACGTGAGATGGGATCACTTGTTCTTTGCTTGCTAATATGTTTGAGTTCTCTGTGGATTCTGGTTATCAAACCTTTGTCGGAGGTATAACTTGCAAATATTTTCTCCCATTCTGAGGGCTGTCTGCTTGCTGTACTGACTATGTTCTTAGCTGTACAGAAGCTTTTTAGTTTGATCAGGTCCCAGTAGTGTATTATTGATGCTGCTTCATTTGCCTGGGGAGTCCTCCTCATAAAATATTCACCCAAGCCAATTCCTTCAAGAGTTTCCCCTGTACTTTCTGCTAATATTTTGATAGTTTCATGACTTAAGTTCAAATCTTTTCTCCAGTGAGAGTCTATCTTAGTTAATGGTGAGAGGTTTGGGTCCAGTTTTAATCTTCTACAGGTCGCTAGCCAGTTCATCCAGCACCATTTGTTAAATAGGTAGTCTTTTCCCCACTGAATGTTTTTAATTGGTTTGTCAAAGATCAAGTAATGGTAAGTAGCTGGATTAATCTCTTGGTTCTCTATTATGTTCCAAACATCTGCCTCTCTGTATTTGTGCCAGTACCATGCTGTTTTGATTGCTATTGATTTATAATACAATCTCAGGTCTGGTAGCGTGATTCCTCCTGCTTTGTTTTTATTTCTGAGTAATGTCTTTGCTATTCAAGGTTTTTTTCTGATTCCATATAAAATGAAGTATTATTTTTTCAAGATCTTTAAAATATGACAATGGAGCTTTGATAGCAATTGCATTAAAATTATATATTGCTTTGGGTAGAATAGAAATTTTAACAATGTTGATTCTTCCCAGCCATGAGCATGGTATATTTTTCCATTTGTTAACATTTTCAGCTACTTCTTTTCTTAAAGTTTCATAGTTCTCTTTATAGAAATCTTTCACATCCTTTGTTAGGTAAACTCCCAAATATTTCATCTTCTTTGGCACTACTGTGAAAGGAATAGAGTCCTTTACTGTTTTTTCAGCTTGGCTATTGTTGGTATATACAAAGGCTACAGATTTATGGGTGTTGATTCTGTAGCCTGAGACATTGCTGTATTCCTTGATCACTTCTAAAAGTTTTGTAGTAGAATCCCTGGTGTTTTCCAGATATACAATCATATCATCTGTGAAGAATGAAAGTTTGATCTCTTCTGACCCTATGTGGATAAACTTGATCACCTTTTCTGCCCTGATTGCAATGGCTAAAACTTCCATTACGATGTTGAAGAGCAATGGGGACAATGGGCAACCTTGCCTGGTTTCTGATCTAAGTGGAAATGGTTTCAATTTAACTGCATTCTATATGATATTGGCTGTGGGTTTGCTGTAGATGGCCTCTATCAGTTTAAGAAATGTCCCTTCTATACCAATTTTTAAAAGTGTTCTGATCATAAAGGGGTGCTGGATATTGTTAAAAGCTTTTTCTGCATCAATTGAGAGAATCATATGGTCTTTATTTTTTAATTTGTTTATGTGCTGGATTACATTTATAGATTTAGATATATTGAACCAGCCTTGAGATCCTGGGATAAAGCCCACTTGGTCATGGTGTATAATTTGTTTGATGTGTTGTTGGATTCTGTTTGTTAGTATCTTGTTAAATATTTTTGCATCAATATTCATTAGTGATATTGGTCTATA
>CAUYON010126600.1:0-42970 GCA_963573935.1 Arctocebus calabarensis | reverse complement strand
CCGTGGCACCACAGCTCACAGCAACCTCCAATTCCTGGGCTCAAGCGAGTCTCCTGCCTCTGCCTCCCAAGCAGCTGGGACCACAGGCGCCCGCCACAACGCCCGGCCATTTTTTGGTTGCAGCCGCCATTGTTGTTTGGCGGACCCGGGCTGTATTCGAACCTGCCAGCTCAGGTGTACATAGCTGGCGCTTTAGCCCACTGAGCCACAGGCGCCGAGCCAAGAGTGATTATTTTTATGTTCACCTGCCCCCGATTTGGTCAGTGGACCCCTTCCTTCTGGCTCCAAGTCCTTTTGATATGTTTCTAGAGCTCTTTGACTATTTCTAGGTTTCTGTTAACGTGAGGTCAATTAAGTTGATGAACTCACCTTAGAAAAAGTGCTCTGTGCTGGACATCCCTATGGTCACCTTCAAAGTACTCTCCTTGGCCATCTGGTAACTGTAGTGATAGTTGAGCAATGAGGTATATAGTACTTTTTCTAGGATGAGTTTGAGAACTTAATTGTCAGACCTCATACAGTGACAGCTCTGATAGTCATTTCAGAAAGAGAATTCCAGAATTGCTTTGGTGGATGACATAGGCACTGGCATATATGTCGCTTCCCCATAGGTTCCTCTTGTACTTGCCCCAACCCTGAAAATCAGCCATTTCTCCAGGAAGCCCTGGAGAATCCAAGATCTGGACTCTAAGAGGGCTCCTTGTTCTTGGCTGTTGCTGCTCTCAGTCCTGCTCCCTGGGAGAGATGGGGACAGCGTGTCTGTACCTAACACACACTTGGTTGTGTATTTAATTCTCTTACTATATTGAGAATTGTGAATTTATATGGATATATAATTGCAAACCAACACCACAGAGCTCTTTATAGATTTCTCCTATTATGTACATATCCCTCCTCTGACAAGGAGAAATCTGCCTCCCTTAGCCCCTCATGTGTTAACATAATTGACCAGTCTCCTGTGCGTCACCATCTGCTGTGTCCTCTGCGCATGAATCCCCGAGTGGCCACTTCTTCACCCAGCATAGACTCTGATGCCCACAGTAGTGCCTTGTCCTGGCGCATCCCCGGCCTCCCCTCAGCCCTCCCGCACATGCCATAGACCTAGGATGAAACTTTTCAGAAAGAAGAAGAGTTTTATGCTTTATTTTCAAATCGAAAATGAATACTAAAGAAGTGTTGGGTTTAGGTGTAGCCATAAAGAAACCTTCAGCCAGTAAATGATTTAAAATGGAGAGCTTCAAAGTAAAAACAATAAAGTTTTTCAGGTAGTAGTTCTTTGTGGGCATTAAAAATATAGGCGGAGGCCACATATCTGAATGAAGCTTTCTCCTCGGACGCTAGACCATTTGATTTGGCAACTTAAAAGAAGAGAAAAATGAAGTCTGCTAAGTAAAACTTAATGATTTTTCAGGAATTTGTAGGAAGTTGAGTTGACTTAATTGTCCTGTTTGGGTGGATATGTGTTGGAGAAAGTAATTTTAGGAGACTGGGAAATTGTGCAATGTTCTTAACTTGGGTCAGGATTATAATTATTGCAATAACAGAATGTTGCTATGTGTCTGTGTGACTGAAATGGGAAGCAATTTCTTAAATGTGCTTTAAAAAAAATAACTACAAAATATCCATTCTGTCTCTCCCTCTGGATTTCCTTAATTATAAATACAAGGTAAGCCAGTACTAGCTAAATATAGGTTCAGTGGCCATCTATATTTATAATTCTTTTCAGGCAGAAATCACCAGAGCAATACAGAATTAATTTGGTGTATAGGTTTTTATAGCCTCTAATTAGTTATGTCTTTCTTAAGCAGACCAACTGAGATCAGTAACATTATATAACTGAACTCAGACAGCCATGACTTCCAGACACCGACTCTTCCCAGAAACCAAGTTCCCGAGAAGATGCTGGCCCCGAGAACAGGCAAGCGGCTCCGGAAGCCACCATGCTGCATCTGCAGAGCGAACTGGGCGTGGAACATCTGTTTCCAGCCAAAGGCAGGCTTTCGGAGTGATGAAGTGAATAGTTTTTTTGTAAAGTCAGAGCCTCATCTACAGCCCATTCATTTCTGAGACCTTGAATTGTGACATTCTGTGGCTGCTTATCTGCTGTCCCCTGAGGCAGGGGTTAGCTGGGCTGGCCTAGGGTAGTGGTGGGGTTTATGTGGAGTGACCAAAGTCTGCACTTAGCCAATCCTCTTACCCAAAACCCAGCTTGCTGGCTCCAGGTCTTAAGGAATTGCACCTGTGTCTGCAGTCACGCCCACAAGAGAGCTCAAATGGGTGGGTGGACCTTTGAAACCATCTGATGTCATTTGGGGTAGACTGACATGTTTTGTTGGTGACTTTGCTGCTTCTCATTTAGACAGGGCTCTTCTCCATTCCTTAGGATCTTTACAAAACATTGTCTTCTTCTTCTTTTTTTTTTTGTTAGAGACAGAGTCTCACTTTGTTGCCCTCGGTAGAGTGCCGTGGTGTCACACAGCTCACAGCAACCTCCAACTCCTGAGCTTAGGTGATTCTCTCGCCTCAGCCTCCCGAGTAGCTGGGACTATAGGCACCCGCCACAACGCCTGGCTATTTTTTTTGTTGCAGTTTTGGCTGGGGCCAGTTTCAAACCTGCCACCCTCGGTATATGGGGTCGGTGCCCTACCCACTGAGCCACAGGCGCTGCCCAAAATATTGTCTTCTTTTCCTCCAAGAAGGCAGGGTGGCTGGGCATGGTGGCTTATGCCTGTAATCCTAGCACTCTGGAAGGACAAGGTAGGTGGATTCCCTAAGCTCACTAGTTCCAGACCAGCCTGAGTAAGAGCAAGACCCCATCTCTAAAAATAGCCAGGTGTTGTGGTGGGCATCTGTAGTCCCAGCTACTTGGGAGGCTGAGGCAAGAGAATCCCTTAAGCCCAAGAGCTAGAGGTTGCTGTAAGCTAGGAAGAAGCCAAGGCACTCTACCGAGGATGACAAAGTGGACTCAAAGTGGTCTCTGTCTCAAAAAAAAAAAAAAAAAAGTAGGGTGAGCCCAAGCTGGCAGCACCCACTGGGATCGATCAGCTTTCACACCTGTCCTCTCTAAGCAGGGAAGAGATTTGAAGCTGACTAGACTTGTACTTAAGGAAAAAGAATTGCCAGAAGAGGTCCTTCCTGTGAACTCCCCAGCCCAGGCCTCTTCCTCCTGCACTTGGCGTCGGCCCCTCCCCTGTTTGGCTTTGCAGACTGCTCATGCTCTTGCCCACCTGCGGGTCCCTTGAGTCATCCCCTCTGCACCTGCGTGTGAATGAAGAATGCAGGGTTGGACATGGCCTGCCTCAAATCTTCAGGCCAGAGAGGTAGCTGGGGGTGAGGTTGACACAGACCTCACAGCTGGCAGGTGTCTCCACTTCTGGCCTCAGGACTGTCCTGAAAGGACAGCAGAGGGAAAGCCCAAAGGCAAGACAACAGTGTCTCTGCAGGAGCACTGGAGTCTCAGCTGCCCCTTCTGGACTCAGGACTGCAGTGGACAACTACACGGAGGTGGGATGGAGAGATGTGTGTTTTTGCAGTGTCATTTGGAGCCAGAAGTCTGTTAATTTCACCATTTTTGGTTGCAGTTTTTGGCCGGGGCTGGGTCTAAACCCATCACCTCCAGCATATGGGGCCGTCACCCTGCTCCTTGAGCCATAGGTGCCGCCCAATTTCACCATGTTTGAATTTTTGTTTTGAGCTCCTGTATACAAGATGCTGCCAGGGCCTGAGGATTGACAGAAGTCATAGTTCCTGCCCTTGAGAACTTATGGTGGATGGAAAGAAGGGGAGGGAATGACTGGGCCTGGGAAGTCTGGGAGGGCTTCCTAGAGGCAGTGACAGCTGGGGTGATGGATAAAAACAGAGTAGGAGTTAGTCTTGTTGGGGTGAGGGCCTAGCTTGAGCAGGTATGGGTATAAAACAGTGAGTGAGGGCAGGATCCCTTACACTGCACAACAGAAGTTGAGGAGGGCAGGGGCCAGGCCTGTGGCTAGAAAAGGTGTCACATCCCAGTCATGGAGACCTTCACATGCCCTGTAAGAGCTCGTGCTTTATCCTCTAAGATGAAGAGGAACTAGGGAGTGACTGTCAGTGCCACAGTACAGAAGAGCCTAAAAGGCCAGAGAGGGTCTGAGCAGAGGAGTAGGGGTGCCTACACTAGTAGAGAGGATTTGGGAACTGCTTAAGAAGTCACATGGAAGGATTTGATGGTGCCTTTCACCAAGACAGGGAAGTCCTTGGGGGGAGAAACAGAGGGGGTGGCGAGGGGTGCACAGACACCTTGGTGCTCTGTGGTGGTGGAAGCTGTCTGCCAACCTGTGTGCTCTGCCTGCAGCCAGGGGACAAAGAGGTGAGGATATGACCCAGCCCAGAAAGAAAGTCTGCTGGAAAGGGCCTGCCTTCTTGGCACAATCCCCCTGGTTATAGCTAAGTTTCCTCTGTACCCTCCCACCCCTCAGAGGGCACACCCCCAGCAGCAGTTCAGTCCTCTGGAACCAGGAACTCCATCTTGCCCCAAGCTTTGACCCATGGCAGTTTTGCTGGAGCTGCTCAGGCAGTTCTGGTGTGCACTGAGGTGCTGAGCTGCAGGTCCAGGGGTTCTGAGTCAGGGCAGTGGCAGTGACCCCTCGATGTGCACTTGAGTGTGAGAACTGTGGAAGACCAGGTGTTTAGAGCCATGAACCTTGCATAAACACACCTGAATACATATGCAGGCATGTGAATACAAACGTGCACATCCATGGCCACACAACATTTGGATCCATACACTTGGCCCTCTATATTTGTGAGTTCTGCATCCATGGATTTAACCAGCCTTGGATCAAAACTTTATCTTTATTAAAAAAAAAAAAAAAAAAAAAAAGATGGTACATGTACTTTTTTTTTCTTGTTATTATTCCCTGAACATTATGGTATAACAACTATTTACATAGCATTTACATTGTATTAGGCATTATAAGGAATACACAGATGATTTAAATATATGAGAGGATGTTCATAGGTTGTATGCAAATATACTATGCTGTTTTTCATTTAATTTTTATAGATTTAGGAGCACATATGCGGTTTTGTTATAGGGATATAGTACTTAGTTTTGAAGTCTGGGCTTGTAGTGTAATGATCACCCAAATAGTGTATGTTGTATCATTAAGTAATTTTTTATCCCTCACCCTTTCCCACCCTCTCATCCTTCTGAGTCTCTAGTGTCTATTGTGACTCTCTGTGGACACCATGTGTGCACATTTTATTTAGCTCCCACTTACAAGGGCCATTTTGGTAATTTCACTTAAGATAATGGTCTCCTACCTATGTTGCTGCAAAAGACATTATTGCATTCTTTTTTATGGCTGAGTAGTATTCCATGGTATATGTACCACATTGTTTTATCCAATCATCACTTAATGGACACTTAGGTTGATTCCATATCTTTGCTGTTCTGGGTAGTGCTGTCATAAACATGTGAGTGCTGGTGTCTTTTTGATATGATTCATTGTCCTTTGAGTATATATACCCAGTAGTAAGATTGCTGGATAGAACGGTAGTTCTATTAATATTTTTTTTTGAGAAATATCCATTCTATTTTCCATAGAAGTTGTACTAATTTGCATACCCACCCTGTTTCTCTGCATCCTTGACAACATAGGTTATTTTTAAATAAAAATCATTCTGACTTGTATAAAATGGTAGCTCAGATGTGTGGTTTTAATTTCTATTTCTCTGATGATTATTGATGTTGAGCATTTTTTCATATACTATTGAGTATTTGTATGTCTTCTTTTGATAAATGTCTGTTCATATCTTCTGATTTGGGTTTTTTTTTTTTGTAGAGATAGAGTCTCACTTTATCGCCCTCGGTAGAGTGCCGTGGTGTCACACAGCTCACAGCAACCTCCAACTTCTGAGCTTAGGTGATTCTCTTGCTTCAGTCTCCCAAGTAGCTGGGACTACAGGTGCCCACCATAATGCCTCGCTATTTTTTTGTTGCAGTTTGGCCAGAGTCGGGTTTGAACCTGCCACCCTCAGTATATGGGGCCAGTGTCATACCCACTGAGCCACAGACACCGCCCCGGGTGTTTTTTTGTTGTTGTTTTTGTTCCCTATACATTGTTGGTATTAGTCATTTGTCAGAAGCATAGTTTGTGAGTATTTTCTCTTACACTACAGCTTGTCTGCTTGCTCTGTTGATTATATTTTGTTTGGTATCCAAAAGCTTTTTAGTTTAATCAAGTCCTACTTGTCTATTTTTGTTTAGGTTGCATTTGTTTTGATGTCTTAGTTATGAGTTCTTTACCTATGCTAATATCCAGAAGAAGTTTTTCTGTTTTTTTTAGAATTTTTATAGTTTCAAGTATTGCACTTAAGTCTCTAACCTATGATGAGTTAATTTTTGTATATGATGAGAGATAGGGGTTGCATATCCAGTTGTCCCAGCACTGTTTATTGAATAGGGCATCCTTTCCCCACTGTGTGTTGTTGACTTTGTCAAAGATCAGTTGACTATAGGTATATGGCTTTATTTCTGTATTCTCCATTCTGTTCCATTGCTCTTTGTGTCTATTTTTATACCAGTAGTATGCTATTTGGTTACTGTAGCTTTGTAGTATAATTTAAATTCAGGTAATATGTGCTTCCAGCTTTGTTCTTTTTGCTTAGGATTGCTTTGGCTATTTGAGTTTTTTTCTTCATTCTATTTGAATGTTAGGATTGTTTTTTCTTATTCTGTGAAAAATGATATTGGTATTTTGATAGAACTTCTATTGACTCTGTAGGTTGCTTGGGGCAATGTGGTCATTTTAATAATATTGATTCTTCAACTCCATGAGCATGGGATGTTTTTCTATTTGTTTGTGTCATCTATAATCTCTTTCATCAGTGTTTTTTAGTTTTCCTTATAGAGAACTTTCACCTCCTTGGTTAAATGTATTCCTAAATTTCTTCTTCTGGTAGCTAATCAATCCAATTCTAAGTGGAATTGATTTCTGGATTTGGTTTACAGCTTGATCATTGTTGATATATAGAAGTGCTATTGATTTTTGTGCACTGATTTTATATCCCAAAACTTACAGAATTCATTTATCAATCTAGGAGTCTTTGGCATAATGAATAATGTGTATGACTATGGATCAGCAGATTCTCTATAACATTTTATATAAGGGACTGAAGCATCCATAGATTTTGTATATGCAAGGGGTCCTGCAACCAACCCCCCATGGATACTGGGGGACAACTGTGTACTTATGTGTGTGTATGTAAAAACAGTCAAACATCCATATACACACAGACTGAGGTACACACACGTATATACAGACAGCCTATGTATGTACATGAGGCATAATATATCTCTCCCATGATTTCTGTATTGGAAAGAAAAGGGAACAGCTATTTAGGCATTGGCTCTAAGTGACAGAATCTGCTGCTGAGGATAAGAACCTCAGCAGAAGAAGAAGTGCTTGGAATCCCCCATAGCAACTAGTGGTCTTAACTGTGCCAAGAGGTAGAACGTGGGAGATGGTTAAGAATCCTGGGAGGCCAAGACCAGAGGATTGCTTGAGGCCAGGAGATTGAGACCAGCCTGGTTAGCAAGACCCTATCTCTACTAAAAATGAAAAGTAAAAAATTAGCTGGGTGTGGTGGTGCACACAGGTAAGCCTAACTACTTAGGAGGCTGAGGCAGGAGGATTACCTGAGCCCATTAGTTTGAGGCTGCAGTGAGCCATGATCATGCTACTGCCCTTCAACCTGGGCAGCAGAACGAGACTCTGTCTCAAAAATAATTATAAATAAAAGAATCCTGGCTGTACTATTGACTAAATTTGTAGTCTTTAATAATTGTACTGCTCTGTGCCTTAGTTTCCTCATCTTCCTTATCCTCATCTAGATAAGAATGATCATCACATCTTCAGGGTTATTGTAAGAATTAAGCTTGTTAATTCACCTGAACTCTGAGCTTGACGCCTGGAAGAGGGTGTGTGCTTAGCAAGCATTAGTTGCTCTTACCATAGGCCAGGAGCACTCAGCAAAAGTTGGGGAACTCTGGCTAGGGACACGAGGAGAAGCAGAAATTGGTGTTCTCTATGAACTCTATATCCTTTTGTACCTTCCATATTTTATGTCATGTGCTTATATTTTCTATATTTTTTAAATGTCTAATGGAGCATCCTATTAAAGAGAATTGCACTACATTCAGCTCTCTTCACTGTGAGTTCTTTGATCTCATTTCCTTCAATGTTCTCATCGAGAATATTTAGCAAGCTTTTTAATGATATGTTAATAATGTTACCAATTTTATCAGCTATTGCATACAATTATATGTCAATGTCAAGTAAAGAGATGTGAGCATTCTGTATTCAGAAAATTATTTATTTTCTTTCAATGGTGCACTAAGAGACTGGCTCTAATACATTGTGAAAATACCATGGATATGAACACATTGAAATTATATGTTATGACTTTAAAACACAACACTTTAGGCCAGGCATGGTGGCTCACGTATGTAATCCCAGCACTGTGGGAGGCCGAGGCGGGTGGATTCCCAGTGCTCACAGTTCGAGACCAGCATAAGCAAGAGTGAGCCAGAGAAAAGACCCTGTCTCAACCACCAGGAAAGAACACCGCCGGGCGTTGTGGCGAGCGCCTGTAATCCCAGCTACTTGGGATGCAACCGGCCCACACATCGTTACAAGGAAGGACAATGGAAACAAACAAACAAACAAAAAAAAAAAAACAAAAAAAACAAAGAAACTAAGAAAAATAAAAGCCAGCTGAAATAAAAGAAAAAAAAAAAAAAAAACAAAAAAAAACCCCACAACACTTTACAGACCAGTGGTCAGATTCATTGTTGAAGAGCAGATGAAGGGCTGATGAGCTGAGCATGCCTGGGGCACAGCCTGGGATGGTGGATGCAAAGTTTCTCTTGTGTTCCTCAGAAAGAGGAGGAGGAGAAGGCAGCCAGGACCCTCTAGCAGCAGCATCCTGTGGGAGCTGTTGCTCTGTCGACACAGGCAGGCTGCTGAGACCCTGTTCGAGATGTGCTACACAGAGCCCATGAGCCACGATTCCAGGAGCAAAGCCAATGCCTGGGGTAGACACTGTCCCGGACTGTGGCCAAGGATGGTCAGACTGCAAAGCTGGGAGGAACAACCTATTTTGTGTCTATGTCATCTGTTGTCACCTGCTTGTCTGCTGGTAGACTGAGGAGATTGTGGGTTCAGGAATTGGGAGTCCCATGGTGTGGCGTGGGCTTAACCTCCCTGGGCCTTAGTCTTCCCATCTGTAAAATGGGGCCATCTCTGTGATTCTTTCCCATACCCCAATCTGTGAGTCAGGTCAAAGGGCATGTCAAACCAGATCAGTGGCTACATCCCAGTTAGTGACCCTGTCCGAGCCTGGGGCCCTCACAATCTGGCATCTTGTCTTCCTTTCCCATGAAGTTACTCTAAGATCTGAAGGAACAGCCTCCAAAGTTGGGGAAGGGGTGGATACCAAGAGGCAGGAAATGGCTGCATCATAAATGCCAGGTCGAGGTGGGAATATGTACAAAAGATCTCAGAGCATGGGCACAAACAGATATTTGCACACCCATGTTCATAGCAACACTATTCTTTTTTTTTTTTTGAGACAGAGGCTCAAGCTGTCGCCCTGGGTAGAGTACAGTGGCATCACAGCTCACAGCAACCTCCAACTCTTAGGCTCAAGCGATTCTCCTGCTTCCGCCTCCCAAGTAGCTGGGACCACAGGTGCCTGCCACAATGCCTGGCTGTTTTTTGATTGCAGCTGTCATTGTTATTTGGTGGGCCTGGGCTAGATTCAAACCCACCAGCTCAGGTGTATGTGGCTGGCGCCATAGCTACTTGAGCCATAGGCTCTGAGTCAGCAACACTATTCTTAATAGCCAAAACGTAGATGCAAGCTAAGTGTCCGTCAGGAGATGACTGTATAAATGCTATGTGGTATATGCATATAATGGGATATTAATCAGCCTTCAAACGGAAGGTGGGAGATTCTGGCACATGCTGCAACATGGATGAACCTTGAGGACATGATGTTAAGTGAAATGAGCTAGTCTCAAAAGGGCAGATGTTGTATTGTTTCACTAGAGCGGCCAGATTCCACTTCTTTTAAAGCTGGCTTTGCAAGGTAGAAAGGTGACCTTGGTTGGTGTCCCTATTTTCCCTGCAGTGGGTGTAGCCCTCTCCAGATCCTCAGACCTTGTGCTGGGTAGGGCAGAAGTAACCAAACAGATGTGGTGCTGCCCACTGCTGCCCCCAGAGGCAGTTTGCCTAGTCAATGCTGTGGGGACCATCTGTTCCTCTCTTGGATTGCTCAGAGAGAATAGCTCACGTCAGCCCAGATCCCATGGACCCTTGCTAAGAAGGATTGGGGCAGCCCAGAGGCAGCATGCTGGATGCCTTAGGATTGGCCTTTGAAGAGAGGATGGCTGCCTCTTCCCAAGGACCACGTGCTACCCTGAATGGCTTCTAGGGCCACCTTGACATGGGTTTACTAAGGGTCAGCCGCTCTGCAGTGACTCTCTTTCTTCACCCACTGGTTTCATTCAACTCTTAGTTCCTTCTTGTCCCTGAATGGGAATTGACTTGAATGCCTGGCATTAAAAGACCCAAAGTTGTGTAACATCTCCCAGGGATGGTGGCAGCGTATAAGCAGAAATGTTGATTAAATACTGCTGTAAGTTAAGATTCTATGATTGCCTCTGTGGCTAAATAACAGCTCTAGCATACGCTGGGAGGAGCCTTTTGACACATATAGCAATTAACTCTGTTGGAGAAGTGAGCAAGATGACTTAATCTGTGGAAAGAAAAATAAAAGTGCTATGGGCAAAACAGGGCAGAAATAATGAGGTTTGTGATGGCAGAAAAATGTCTTAAGGTATAGAGAACTGAGAATCAGAATTGTAGAAAACCATTTATGGAAACCCTGCTGGACATTACGCTGGCTCTTTCACATGTATTGATACCATCCAAATCTTGGAACAATCCTTTAAGGTGGTAGTTATTACTCTCATGAGGAAATTTCAGAGGGTCACACAGTAGGAAGGGGTCAAGTTGGAGAAACTGGAGTCTCGAGGTGGAGACTTAGATGTGGCATCCCAAACCCAGAAGAGGAATGGAGGAGGCTTACAGAGACTCCAGAGAGAGAATCCCAATTCCCATACCATTTATCGAGCACTCACTAGGTTCTAGGCACTAAATGGGGCACTATATAGATAATAATCTATCCTCATGGCTATCTTAGTATTTGATATTCTGTGGTTATAAGCAAAAAACCCCCAGACTTTTAAGAGGAAAAGGAGAGTCTTTACTTTAAGGAGAAAGGGGTGATTCCTAAACCCAGGAACAGGAGGCATCCAAACTGCCAGGATTGCTGGAAGGGAGAACTGAAAGTTAGTAGAGAGCCTGGAGGGTTCTCTCTTGTATACCTGCCTTAACTTCTTGTGCAAAGATATGGAAATGGCCACTTGCAGCATCCATGTTCCTCCAGGTCCCTGGCTTGAGCCAGTTAACTCTACTGAAGTTAGTCATAGACAAAATGGCTATGAGTGAGGTGGGGACATCTAAGGGATTGTTGTGAGTTGGGTAGATTTTAGTCCTACTTAAACAACTCCAAGGGGTAAGGAACTTTATCCTCATTTTACACATAAGGGATTGAGATTCACAGGTGTTGAATCTCCTTGCACAAGAACCTGATAGCAAATGGTGGGGAGCAGGGAGGGTTTGGACCAGGTTTACCCAACTAAAACCCCATGTTTGTAATCACTACAGAACTCCTCTAGAGGATAGTTAGTCTTAAATTCATCCTTTAATCAGAAGCTGGAAAAGAAACTAGGATGATTTAGCCTGCAAAGGGCAACTTGAGAGTGCCTGTAATACTTAGTCCATCTTTGTTTAAAACGTTCTTTTTGAGGTTGGTGATTAATTACCAATTTTCTATAACTAGTGAAATTTAGAAGAGGCAGCTGTCAGGTAGAGGGCATGTTGGGGCTGCAGGGTTGAGCCACACGGCCGCTCTTGGGTCCATCCAGTCTTCAAGCTGAAGTCTGTTCTGACCAACCGCCCCTGGCAGAAAACTGGGACACCCAGAGGTTAAGATGTTCTCATCTGACCCTTTTACAATCCCCAAGCAGATGAATCCACGTGTTTTCTTTGGCTTCTTTGTTGTACTTGAGAGTGAGTGTTCATTCTTTGGTATTTCAGTTTCCCCGTGGATTGGAGAGGACAGGGTTTGTTTATAGATGCATATTTTGGTGTAGACCTGACTTGACCCAACTTAGCTACTTCAGGGATACCTGACCTAAATGAACATTAATTTCTGTTTAAAAGACTTAGCCAAGATAGTACAAACTTTAAGTGATAATATCCTTCTACTACAAGATTTGGTGGAGAGTATGCTTCGTGGGAAATATTACTTAGAGTTGTTTATCTAAAGAGGAGTAACTAAATCCACTTTCACGTTCATAAATGCTGAACACATGCCAGAGATACAGGGGGAAGCATGAGGGAGCATATATTTCCTCTGGGAAAATAAGCCTCTGAGATAAGGTGAAGATTCTTGTGGGATGGAGGACTTTTGAAACTGTATTAATTGATGGTTATTCTGCTTCCTGTTTTGCAGATTGGAACCTTGGAAGATTACTACCATTTTTATCATAGCAAAACTTTTAAAAGATCGACCTTGACTAGCAGAGGCCCTCACAACTTCCTCAGAATGGACCCACAGGTACAGCTGGGCTGGGTGCTTTCCTCAGGGCTGCAGTGTTCAGGTCTATGCTTGTAAAAATGGCTGAGTGGGTTTTCACATGATTCTAGATGACATAAGTTTTTAACATCCATTTCTAATAAAACAAACATGTGTAGATAATATATCAGAACATCTAAACCAGTGGTTCTCAACCTTCCTAATGCCACGGCCCTTCAAGACAGTTCTTCATGTTGTGGTGACCCTCAACCATAAAATTATTTTCATAATTATTATTTTTGTAATAATTTTACAGTTGGGGGTCACTACAACATGAGGAACTGTCTTAAAGGGTCGTGGCATTAGGAAGGTTGAGAACCACTGAAAATGCTCCAAATATTTGGATCCCTTGAGAATTTAAATTCTTGGCTTTAGTTTGAAACCGCAATCACATGAGTGTAGATCTATTGATATTTTTAAAATCAACAAAGTACACAATAATTACAGTAGATAACATATGTAAATCTTGCTCATAAACCGAAAACACCAAGCAATTCAAAAGATTTTAATAATGAAATTAGAGACCAGGAAGATGGATGTTTTGGTGGTTGTCATAACACATACTTTTGAAAATTGGGACAGTAAATATAATTTTTTTCTGAAAAATTCATGTGATCTTTGAGATTAATATAAATGGGATTTGAAAAGAGGTTAATTTTTTTCATGTAATTCCTATTTATTGGGTGGTTAGTTATACTTTCTCCTTAGATTTGAAATTAATATTTGACATACATGAATCAATAGATACTGGTAAGGCTAAAAATTTAAGATAAGCAAATGAGCCTTTGATGAGTTCATTCATTCAACAAGTATTTTTGGAATACTTTCCATGTGGTTAACTCTCTCCCCAACAGAGAGAGCTGGCAGGGAGGCTGACAGAAAATGAAGCAAGAAAAATATGTGTGATATGGTAAAAGGATTTTTTTTATTCTGGGTAGATATGCCCATCAATCCTTGAATGAATCAATAAACTTTGACATAGGTATACCTATGGAATATTATTCAGCCATAAAAGAGATGGAGATTTGGCATCTTTTGTATTTACCTGGATGGATTTGGAGAATGTTCTCCCAAGTAAAGTATCTCAAGAATGGAAAAATAAGCATCCCAAGTTCTAATCTGAAACTAGTAGACCAAACAACTAAAAGCCCAAAAGAGAGAAAAACACAATTAAATTAAGAAGAGGGGAGGGGCTTGAGGCTGGGTAAGTTCTTACTTCTTGGGTATAATGCAGGGGTATATGGCACATCTCCTACTACAACTCATGCTTTGGACTTTACCTTACAAATGCAATTAATGTAACCTAATTGCGTGTACCCTTACATTAACCTAGAAAAAGAAAACGGAAACATCACAGGATAACAGGTGCTCCGAGGGAAGATTTAGTTCATGTCAGAGGCAGTCATAGCCCCAGGGAATGTGGCCATTGGTGAATTATAGTTTTAGAACATAGAAATCAAAATGCTAAATGCCTGTTTGGGGTCCCTGGCTAGTGTGTGATGCTATTTCGATTATTCTCAGAAGACATTAGTTTCCATGGAAAAATGGGTTGTTGGTGTAGCCTCAAGCCATCCCACTAACACTTGTGAAGCTTTTTGTATTGATTGAGCTGGGGGAGGTTGGAAGACACAGATTATCCCAGGTGCCTTACCTGAATTACTCTTCTCTGGGGCATGATGTGTGGGAGGGGTCCCCTCCGAGCTCATTCATGGAAATGGGCTATGAAGAGGCAGACATGTCTTGAATATATTTCTGGATTTGTTTTGTAGGTGGCTGGATGGATGGATGGGTGAGTGGATAGATAGATGGAAAGATAGAGACAGATAAAAGACATTGCAATAATACTGTTATTCCTTCAGAGCAGGAAAGGAATTTAATGTTGATGAAGGGATTACTGTGTGCTTGGACACCTCACCATACATCTTCTCACCTCATCATACAGGAGCGTGATTATGCATAGTTGTGCTCACTCCATGGATCATGAGGGACTGTTTTTCAAAGGGACTGGTGCATTTAATTCCTCTAGTAAGAAAGCCAGGTTGTAGTTGCTCGTTTCCACAGGGCGGGTAAGTTAAGTATATACAGGTAGCACCAACGCTTGGATCAATGGAACAGGAGCAGCAGGGTACTATGTGCAAAGATGGCCCTAGAGGAGGCCTGAGTTCTGCAGGGTGGAGAGTGAGTGACCTGTCATCTGTTATCTTGGAGAAAATTCTAGACTGGGCAGAAAGTTCCTGCACCAACCCTGGAGTTTCACTTTAAGTAAATGATCTATCTGTCTTGAGAAGACAAGATGCTTATTCTTCATCTGAAGTCTTCGGAGTGTTAAGTTGCTACCATGCAGATGGTTATGATGAGAGGCAAATCTGTGTGCAAGTGGGGAGCCCCTGGCATGGCCATGCTTTGAGAAGAGACTGGGACAGTGGATTTCTGGGACCCCTTTCCCTGTTGGTTTCCAAGAATTAGTTAAGCAGTTTCTCGTGTTAGCGCTAAGGCAGAGTTGAAGTAGGAGACTTAGTCTGTGTTTTGTTTATGTCTTTTATTTTTGGTAACTATGTTTTAAAACTTTTTAAAGGTACTGCTCTTCTCCTCCTTCCAAAAATGTTAATTGTGCATCTGCTGGGTACAAGGCCCTGTACCCAGGGAGTGCAGAGCTGCCTCGCAAGTCTCCGTGATACTAAGCCCACAGTGACATCAACACTGGGGACAGGAGAGACTGACTTGAAAGGCTCTTGTTGAGGCAGCAGAGACCGAGTCTATGGAGGGCTTCAGTGCCACCACACCCCAAGGCCTGCCTCCTCTCTGCCACATCTGGTAGGTGTGGTTTATTCATTTTAGGTGTTTTTGAAGGGCTATATTCAGTTTGGGGCTGAGGGCAAAATATTTCCAGTAATCAGTTGTCTCCTTGAAAGAAACAGAAGGAAGAATAACTTCCTAACTTAGGCAAAGGCTACGGCAGTAAAATTTTCTCAAATAAAAATCTCCTTGCCACAGAGCTTCTTAATAAGCTCCTGTCAGGGCTGCTGTCAATGCATCCTGCCAGTAAAGAAGAGAGAGAAGAAAACGTAAACAGCCCGAGCATCACAGTCCACCTGGAGCTGCCATGTGATTGGCTGATGGTTTCTCACAGTTCTAATTAAATTTTTAGCCCCAGGGAAAGCATATAGACATCTGAACCAATTATGAATTCAGAATTATAACTGAAATACCTCTGTTGAAATTAGTCTAGTTTTAATGCAAACCAAGTCAATTAGCTGTCAGTCTGACTAGTATTTACTTAGCCTTGTTATTGCAATTAAGTGTTTGGTGAAATTAGCTGTTTTATGAAAGGATTTAGGGATATCTTTTTTTGCAGCACATCAGAAACAGTTTCCTACATTAGCAAAGCACTTTTGTTGACACCTTAATATCTGGAGAGTTGTGTAATTAATATTATTAACAAGAGGAAAAGATGATTTCGTATTATACAGAGACACTGGAATGCAATGGCACCATTGTGTCTGAATGACCAAACTGGAAATGAATGTTATAGGGCTTGGGATAAAGTTCAATCGAATGCAGATGGTATTTTATTTTAATTAGCTCCAGTCTCTATTATATAAAAGAGCTTTGATAAGTGACGGAATTTACAACTGCCCCTATGTCATATAAAAGCTAGAATGTACATTTGTTAAAACAAAACAAAACACATCACTAGGCGGGACAGCAGTCAACTACAGGACTCTCTTCTTTAATTACATGCGTGCTTATGCACTCACACACTTATTAAGCATCGTTTTTGTTTTTTTTTTTAACATTGTTGCTGGACCAGAATTGTACAGTTATTTTCCTTCACTAATTACTTTTACTTGAGGTTTTTAACCATCTTTGAAAAGAGCCATTTTTCTGGAATTGCCTTGTGGCTCAGCCCTAGTGCAGTATCAGTCACTGGGTTTTTCCAAGGGTTGTCATTTAAGCAAACTGAATGCATTTGTTTTTAACTTGTTCTTTTGCCAAATGTCTGGAGAAGGGTGAATGCTACAGAATCATCCACCAATCGTGGAAAGGGCTTACAAATTTTTTTTAAATTACTTGTTATGATTATGTTCCAAGCTGGCTTATAGTTTGATGCTGCTGCCTGTGTCGTCCAAACCTTACATTTTAGTACAATGACTTGAGTTCAGCCCTTTCCTGCCCTACAGTCCTCAGCCAGATTGATGATGGAAATGGAAGGATAAGGCTGCTTTTAGGGAGAGGCCTGTGATGGCTCCTTTTAGAGAGGTGGGAACCCTTGGTTGGAAGTTGCAAAATGATTTCAAGGACTGGAGTGGGTATTCTGTGTTATAGGATGGGACTTTGCCCCCAGACTTTAATCACAGATCAGATTTCTTGCCAGCAGTGATGCAACGTTTAAGCAGATCTTTCCATTAACCACAGATGGAATTTTATCTGACAGTTTTGTGTGCTAGAGTCATTAGAAGTGCAAACAAACAAAAAGTTCCTGGCAAATAAAAGCACATGGACAGTAAGTGACCAAATTGGTCTCAGGGGTTGATGAACTGTGAAATGGGCTTTGGGAGAGGCTGCTGGCCAGTAGATTTGCCCACATATGCAGTGGAGAACTCTGGGACTGTTCTAACCAGTTGTAGCATAAACCATCACCCCCATCTGGGGTGATCAGATGACAGTGACAAACTGTTTCTTCATATTCTTAGTGTAACCCAACTGGTTCTAAGTGTCATGGCTACTGTGAATTGGTGAAAAGTTTGATTTTTTTTTTTTTTTTTTTTTGAGACAGAGTCTCTGTTGTCCCAGGCTAGAGTGCTCCGGTGACATAGTTTCAAAACCCTCAAATTCCAGGGCTCAAGCACTCCTCTTGCCTCAACCTCTGGAGTAGCTGGGACTATAGGCATGTGCCACCATATCCAGCTAATATTTCTATTTTTAGTAAAGATAGGTTCTCTCTTTTGCTCAGACTCCTGAACTCAAGCAATCCACCCGCCTCAGCCTCCCAGAGTGCTAGGATTATAGGCATGAGCTATTGTGTCTGGCCAAAAGTTTGATTTTAAAACATACCTTAAAAAGTAACATTTTATTATTTCACCTGCATGCCCAGCACTTAAACTTAGATGTCTCAAAAACAACCCTAAAACATACATGTCTAAACCTGGCTCACTGCCTCTGCCCCTACCCCTACCTGTCTCAGAGAAGCACGCAGCACTCATCTGCATCTTGTACAACTCTGTTCCGTCCAGGTGCTGTATCTCCTGCCCTGGGCCAAGCTCCTGTCTTCTTTCACCTGGACCATTGCACTGCCCTCTTCACTGGCCTCCTCTGGGCGTCCTTGCCCCCCGTGAATCAGCTTCCATGTTTCCGAGGGTCCTCTGACATACATGGTCTGATGGCATCACTGTCCCTTGGGCGTCCTGCCCCAACCTGCCAGGCCTCCCTTGGTCTGGCCTTCTGTGGGCTCCTGAGCTCCAGCCACGCTGACCTTTAAAATCTTCTTGAATGACCTTTACACTTGACCTCTGCACAGACTTTGCAGACTTCCTCTCCTTTCCCCCACTCTCTCTGTCTTCCTCACCCTCCCCTCTTGGCTCACACAACCTGCCACCAGGAAGCCGCTCAGAATCCTCAGGCTTGGCCTGCTCTACCTAGCAGTTATATGTTTATATTCTAGATTTGGCCCCAGTGTGGAAATAATGAGTGGTTCGGGTTGCTTGGGATGTGGACATCGACAGAGGCAGGACTGGCATGGGAGCTGCACAGAGTTCCTGGGAGGCCTGGGTCCTCAGGAAAGTAGGGAGGGTGAAGGAGAAGCTAGGGAAAGTCATGCTGACCTGGCGCATAGACTCACCAGGGCGGAGGAGTGGGCAGTTAGAAGTGTGCGAGCCCGTCTCTCCGCAATGCTATAGAAGGTTCCTGAGGGCTGGGCCACATCTCATTTGTTTCTACTCCCATACAGGTCCAGTAGCTACTCAGTAATTAGTAGACAGAGGCCTAGTAAATGTATATGGAAACATTTCGGTTTTCATAGACTAGATTCATGTAAGCACATTGTATGTTACTTATTTATCAACTTCTTTCTATGTGAATACTTCAGAACAAAATTGTGGCACACTTTGGCTAAATGATAGCAGAAATCCTATGATAGCAGAGCTATATCTTGTATTGCTAAAGCTAAAATAACAGAACTGCTGACAGTGGCTGGACATTGGGCATGTTGATCGTAGGACCATGGGTCTGGTAAGGCTGCTCTAACAAAGGACCACAGGCTGGGGGGCTTAAACCCCAGAAATTTATTGTCTCATGATGATGGAGGTTAGAAGTCCAAGGCGTCATTCGGGTTGGTTTCTTCTGAGGTCACTTGCGGAAAGCCACATTCTTGCTATGTCCTCACATAGTCGTCTCTCTGTGTATGTCTCTGGCCTCTAGGACATAAGTCAGATTGGATTAGGATCTCACCCTTATGTCCTCATTTTAACTTAGTTACCTCTTACTGACATCATATCCAATTAGGGTGAAATTCTGAGGTCCTAGGGTTTACACATCAGCAACTTAAGATCTTGGGGGAGACACAATTGACTTCCTAACAGTGGGTGAGGTTAGTCACTGGCTGCCTGTTCCGTTGCTGATGAGTGGTGGCAGGTGGCCGGCAACAGGAAAAGGGGAAATGAGAACTCACACATGAATGAATGGCTTTACTTTCCCCAAGTACTTGTACTCTTACTGTCCTGTTTCCAACTGGCAGATGAGTGAGGACCGTCCTCTCTTATGACTGTTAAGCCAGGGTCATCTGGCACAGTTTACCTTTTATGGAAAGAATTCAAAAGCTTCAGTCGTGGCTGTGGCTAAGAAGTGGGGAGGGAGGCTGGCTCCCAGTTGCCTGGGTGACATGGCTGGACAGAGTCTTTCTAGGCTGAGTTAGAATATCTTTTAATTTTTTTTTCCTCCAACTTCTCCCTCTCTTCTGCCTGGGCTCAATCGCTGGGTTCCAACTTTGCTGTTGCATTGCAGCCTGGGACCCTCCGCCCCCAACCCAAAGTGACCGACCACAGGTGGGCTTGGATGTCTCACAGAGATGGGCTTTTAAAGAAGCCATTTAAGCATTGCTTGCTTTTGGCAGTGGACCCCTCTGCCCTCCAGGAAGACAATAGTAGTTGTTTCAACCCTTCATGATTGGAAAACTCTCATCTACTTTCTGTCTCTTTGAGTCTAGCTTAGTTAATGGTTCTTAACCATTTTGGCATCACAGTCCCCTTTGAAAAGCAGATGAAGTTTGTGGGTGCTCTCTCACCAGAGGAAAAAAGAAAGCATGTGCTCATGCCTGCACTGTTGTGCATACTATTCTGGGGTTTCCAGCTTGTTCTAACATTCCTCGAGGGACCATTGGCCTCCAGGGCAAGAGGTCCTCAGCTGGATCCCACTTAATTCATACATGCATCAACCACTCCCTATCAGTCAGGGATGGGCCACCTTGCACGCTGAAAGGTGACACACAGCACATGCTTGTCAAGGAGCAGTATTTTTCTTTCTTTAAATTCACCACTTAGCCTTCTCACTTAGGTCTCAAGTAGGCTGGATGTTGGCCCAATGAGATGCTCAGAGCAGTCAGTGCTGATGGGAATTGCAGTCTAAGCATCACAGATGAGTGCAAAGGTGCTCAAAGGTGAGCTGATCTCACCCCCTACTTTACATTTGGGAGCCAGAGGCCTAGGAACGGTACCCACCTCCCCACACAGAGAGAGCAGGGTTTGCTTTTCTGTGGGTCTCTCAGTATAAGTGTTCTCTCCTGAAGGAGGCTTTCTGGTTTAGTGGCTCCAGGTCACTGGAGTTCTAGCCTCTGATGTCCTCCCCAAATGTGCCCTGATGCACAGTGAGGGTTGGCTTGCAATACAGAGGCTTACCTTGTTCTTTCACAGTACAGAATAAAGTATCCTTCACTTTGATGAAACCAAGAGAATAGAGGGAGCTGGCAGCACTGTCCCTCTGGCTCTGGATACAGAGGTGCACAACCTCTGCAAACCTAGCTGGGCACTTTAAGGAAGTTTAGCAGTTTGTCCAAATGTAGCCCCAGCCCTTTGATGCCCTGTGGGACCCCTACAGGAGGAGTCTCTGTGTATGCCCCTTTGTCACCTTAGCACCATCTCAGAGCAAAGACTTCAGAGCCCCAGGACCTGTACGTCAGGCAAGCTTCTGGTCCACTTGTGGCCTGCAGGGAAGAAGAGGTGGCCAAGGCTGCCTGCAACTTCCTCCAGAAGGTCATTTGGACAATTATTACAACTCAATAGCATTGATAAGCCATGACGTCTTAGACCATTTACTGGTACTATAGCAAGGCTCCTCTTGGGTTTCTGCTGGTTTATGTTACGATTTTATGAGCATCCTTAAATTCTACCTTATCTTATCAGCAGAGGGACATTCAATAGATGCCAGATTTTAATTTCTTAAGAAGAAAGCTGGAGGGGGCACACGCTACAGAAGAAGACGTCGCTACATAAGTAATTTTGAGAAGATTATGGAGTCTTCTTTCGGATTAGAATTCTCTGTCCCAGAGCAAATAACTTATCTGGAAGTGGGCTGTGTGTTTAGCAGGAAACATACAAACATTGGGAAAATACATAAAAGGAAAAAGGTCAGAGTGAAGTTCCATCTTCTAAATATGGCTTTTTATACTGGTTTGCAAAGAGATGCATGTGATTTGTGTTTGGGTTAAAGTGACATTTGGCAAATCTAACTTTTGCCCTACATCACTTATAGTTGATCTTCCACCAAAAAAGGGCAACAAATGTCATTAACACCCATCAGTTTCTACTCAGAAGCATGTATTTGAAAGTGTCTTGTGGTGGCAGCATATTTATAACCTAAAGCGTATTCATATTTACAATCTCCTGAATAACTTCATTCCTTGATTCAAGAAGCATTTTGTGAGTTTCCACTGTACATCATCCCTTGCCTGGCGTTCTGAAATATGTGGGTCATTACAAAAGTTTTGAAATACAAAAAAAATCAAGAAGATTAAAATCTTCAGGGATGTAAACAAAGCAACAGTGGTAAGCTGAGCAAGTTGAAACTTGCAGGGTGAATCACAAAAGATGCTGTCGACTGTGTTTCTTGCAAGTGAAATAATGGACATAATATAGTCTGTCCAAAATTTTCATAGTGACCCATGTACACTGGTGAACAAAACACTGTCCCTGTCCAGAGGGAGCATGTAGACCAAAGAGGGAGCAATGGATAATCAGATCATCCCAAGTACATCCTGTTACAGACAGGGGCCAAGTGCCAGAAAGGGGGGGGGACAGACAGGCCCTTTCCTTCGAGGGAGACACACTTGACTCAGCATTCATCTGGGGGAAATTGTCAGTTTGATCTTTCTTAAGAAAGAGGAGAACAGTACTTTAGCCCAAATCTTTGCTGAGTAAGTAAGGGGTTTGTGTAGAGTTGGAGCAACAAGGATGGCTGAGACATATCCTTCCCTCTAAAGGGGCAGGAGTGCTTCTAAATAGAAATATCCCTATATTGGGGTGACACAGTGGTAAGGACACTTGCAGAGGGGCCCAGGAGCCTGGAAAGGGCCACATCCTGTCTATCCTGGTGGCCAGAGAAAGTTACCAGCTGGGGAGGGTTAAAGAATGGAGACAAGTTGGCCCAGGGAGGAAGGGAAGGGCTGTCTTGTCCCCATGGAGCAGCCTGGCCTGCAGAGATGCTGTGAGCAGCTCAGGCCTTCTGTATGTAGGGGCAGACTTGGCTAGAGAAGGCTTGGGTACCACAGAGGGCCCTAGGGGTACAGCTGGAGGGGGCAGATTTGCATCATGGATTGGTCAAATGGCAGTCATCTGGGGCTGGAGGCAGGGGCCTCCCCATAGGGGGCTCTTGTGACTGTCCAGATGCAGGCCAGGTGATAGTGGCAGGTACGGCATCCTGGCACCTTTAGAAGACCAAAATGAGGCACTCCAGGACTCCAGTCCTTTCTGGTACGGGGAACAGGTAGACTTCAGTGCTGTCAAATCAGAAGAGCGGGGCCTGGGTGGGTGGGGGGTTCTCACTGTGGGGCAGCTTTTGAGATGCCAGCAGGGGCAGGTGCACGGGAACCATTGTGGTACATGGGAGAGAGTGGTTGGGTTGAGAGCCAGGGGTCTTTGTATGTGTGTGGCACCCAGCGGGTACTCTGGGATGCCGGTCCCATTTTTAGAGTAATGGTAAAGAGGTCCTGCCTTGATTCCCTTTCCCTTGTCCAGTGCGCCTCCCTGCAGCCTTGGCCCCCACGCCCCTCCCTCCCCAGGACTCCATACCTTCATCACAAGCACCGGGCTGGGGCTTGCAGACCCCTGTCTCAGAGAACAGCCTCACAAAGCGTCAAACACTGTAGATCTCACCCTTGGTGAAGGCTAGGATCTAAACCTGTTTTAGTTTCTGGGGTTGTTGTAACCATCACCTGTTACATCACAAATGGGGGAATTAAAATGACAGAAATTTATTGTCTCACAGTTCAGAGTCCACAAGTTGGAATCAGGAGTCCATGCTTGCTCCAGAGATGCTAGGAGAAGATTCTTCCTTGCCTTTTCCAGCTTCTGGGGCTCCAGGTATCCCTTGGCTTGAGGCTGCAGCACCCCAATCTTTGCCTGTGTCTCTGCAGAGCCATTGCCTCCTCTGTATCTCAGATTTCCCTCTGCCTTTCTTTGATAAGGACACTTGCTATTCATTGGCTTTAGGGCACACCTAGATAACCCAGAACAATCTCATCTCAAGATCCTTAATTCCATCTGCAAAGACCCTTTTTCTAAAATCTAAAGAGAGTTAAATAGAATGAGCAGGTATTTTCCTCTTCTTTCACTTTGGGAATCTGAAAGCTTTGAAAGTATAAATTTTGCCCCTCCCTAGGAAGGTAGGGGTATAAGAATTAAACTCTTACCATATGCATGTAGCCACAAAAAGTTTTGTTTTGGCCCTGGTCCACTCATTTGTAGGCTTACTTGGGTTTAGGACTAAATTTACCAGCCTATGGCCTTGAAAGGTGAATAACATGTGTACAACTGGCTTTCCCCATACATTTTTTCACAAAGAGAAAGTCTGAAATCCAACACAGAAGTTAGGAGGGATCTGGTGAATGACCCATGATTGATGCTTCAGTGTAAAGTGACAATCTAAGTCGAGTAAACTACCAGAGAAACAGTACGACTTCTCATTTGTACTGTCCCTCCCAAGAGAGGAAAAATACTTTAAATCCTGCAAAGAATCCTAAGTTGTTTTTCCTAACAAAGGTAATCACATGCATAAGGTGAAATAGTCCAGGAGTTGAGCCTGCCTCCCACCTGTGACTACTGTCACCATCTCACCTAGTGTTTGGAAGTACTGCAGAAGAATCCATTCTACGAGTGAGCCATGCTTATCACGTTCTGTAGTCCTTTATTACAAATACTCTCATCAGTTAATGTAACAGGGGCTCTGGAACATGCCTGGGTGAGGGAACCTTCTGCACAGGTGCTGCTTCTATTAGGTGGGAGAACTAAAGTTTAACAAGTTGGTTTTGAGCCACTGGCACAGCTTTGACCTTTCCCGATTGGCCAGGTGGCTGCTGTTTACAGCCTGGGAAGCACTGGGGCAGAGCTTTGCATTCAAATGGAGAATGAAGGGGGTGGCACCTTGTTCCTGGGGGAGGACAGACACACCCATGCTTGTCTTCCAGGAACCTAGCCCCAGACCCTCAGGAATTCTTAATGTTTTTGTTCAGCAAACAACAGAACAAGTGACCACAGTACAAGAACCACAGAACAAGTTCCCACTTTTCAGAGGAAAAGGCATGGGTGTAGACCTGGAAAACAGTTTACTCCTTTTTTTTATTTTGAGACAGAGTCTCACTCTGTTGCCCCAAGCTAGAGTGCCCTGGTGTGAGCCTAGCTCACAGCAACATCAGATTCCTCGGTTCAAGCAATTAAACCTCTTGGCTTAACCTCCCAAGCAGTTGGGACTATAGGCACCTGCCACAACATCAAGCTAATTTTTCTATTTTTAGTAAAGTCGGGGTTTCACTCTTGTTTAGGCTGATCTGAAATTCCTGACCTCAAGTGATCCTTCTGCCTTGGCTTTCCAGGGTGCTAGGATTATAGGCTTGAGCCACCATGCCTGGCCTTGGCTTGCTCTTTGTGATGAGGAGGAGGTGGGATTCGGGACTTCCTGAGAAGACAGCTGGGTGACTGCTGGCTAAATTAGCCTCTGTGACCATGCTGTCCACCTGGACCCCTCATACACAGCATGAGGGCTCAGACATCCCATGCCTGGAACATCATCTGTTGTTCAAGAATTTGTTCGATTGGCCTGACAAGACCTAGGTTGCTGTCAGAGACTTGCAATGCACAGGCCAGTCAGTGGACAAGGGCTACTCTTGAGACTAGACTAGAGGGAGAGCCCCTGACTATTCTGTGGGCCCCGTGTTATCCTAGCCCACCCTCAGAACTGGGTACTAATGTGGAATTTTCCCCAGAGCCCAGCAACAGTTGGAGTCCAGGATGCCTGACTCTTTCATGACTTCCAGCAGCTTTCTTTCCCATGTAACCTAATTGATTTGGGGGAGTCATTTGCTTTGGCTTGGAAGAGCAGAGTTAGCCTCCTTCTCCTGCTGGGGGTGTAGCCAAGTGGGCTCAGAAGGATGTTATTAGGATGCGTATGTAGTAAGTGCAGGACCCTTTAGCATGGACAGGACTTATCCTGGCAAGAGGGATGGAGATATCCCAGGGGTAGGGCTCTGAGGGATCTGCAGATCTACTGTGGTAACTGTATTTTATAACAGGGTATTTAGCAGATTGTGAAATATTGCCTGCAGTATTTTGTACCAGGTAAAAGGTTTTTAGTTCAGGTGTTTTAATGAAATATCTCATTTTATCATTTTATTTTCCATACAAGTATCTATCAGTGGCCATTATAAATTACCTATGGCTTGGTGCTGAGACTTTTTGAAGCGTCTAACCCCGCATTGATTTTGAGCTTTTTGCGGTGTTCCTGCTGGTGTTTTATAGACCAATCACATTGGTGATAGGACCAGCTACAACACTTCTCTCTGAGTGTTTTGTACACTAAGGATGCCTTTGAGATCAGTACCCACCCTCAGTGTGAGACTGTGCTTGAAGGTGTTCAGCGTGCCTCTCTTGGGACCATGCAGAGAAGTGAAGACTAGGGGAGAAGGAGGGGAAATCCTGTCCCTTGGCCCATAGATGCCTGTCTGCTCAGCCTCAGGCATCTAACTCCTTATCGTGACCGCCATGCTAGCGGCCAGGAGCAGCCTGCAGTCACCAGCCTTGGGTCACTTGGTCTCCCTCTCCTCTCCTCTAGTTCCTCCTGCCACATTCCTTCTTCTCTTTTACCCTCTTCCTGCCGACCTGTGCCACCTCCTCTGGACAGCCCACCTCGTTTGGAGGTTACCTTACACTCTTTGCTTGCTGGGAGTTGCCAGCTATAGTGCCGACACCTCAAGAGCAGTGGCTGGGAACTCATCCTCATCCTGGCCATCTCGGGCCCCAACACCAAGGAGAATTTTTTTACTAAGGGCCTGTCGATTCTCTTCCTCAAGATCATTGAAAAGTGAAAATGTTTCTCCAACTTGGTCAGAACAGTTGTGTGTCAGGTACTTTGTGTACACTATTTCATCTGCCACCTCACGACCACCTGGCATGTTCCCCACTCTGCAGGTGAACACACTGAAGCCCAGAACTTGCCTGTCTGCTCCAGGTCATGCAGCTGATGAACATGGCACTGTGTTTGGAATCCAGGCAGCCTGGCTCCTGCATCCTTGCCCTTAAATATCAGTTATGCCGTCTCTTAAACTTTTTTCCTTGATTATGAAAGCAGATCATGCTCATTGAAAGAAATACGTAAATCCTAAAAGTAATTAAAATTTTTTAAATTAGCAATAATGTCAACATCCAGAAATTGCTTCTATTAATATTTTGCTGTATCCCTTTCTAGATTTTTTTTCTCAGTGCATGTTTTGGTACCGTGTTTCTAATGGCTGTCAAAAGTTTCAGTATATGGTTTATCATAATTTACTTATTTTTGTCCTCACTGTAAAGCAACTTCCAATAACAATTTGACCAAACAATGTCCTTATGCATTCATTTATTAATTTTTGTCTTTTGAGACAGAGTCTTACTCTGTCCCCCAGGCTAGAGTGCAGTGGTGTCAGCCTAGCTCACCAAACCACAAACTCTTGAGTGAAAGGAGATCCTCCTGCCTCAGCCTTCTGAGCACCTGGGACTACAGAGGCCCACCACAATGTCCAGCTAGTTTTTTTATTTTTCATAAACATGGGATCTTGTTCTTGTTCACGCTGATCTCAGACTCCTGGCCTCAAAGCAGTCCTCCCACCTCTTCCTCCCAGAGTGCTGGGATTAAAGGAGTGAGCCACCATGCTTGGCCTCTTGTGCTTGGTCCCATTCCTTTCTCATACATGTGTTTCCTTTTTCTTTAGGACAAGGATCACCAATTTATTGGCAACTTCATAGGGTCTGTCTTTCTTCCTTTTTTTTTTGATAGTTTGCCTTTAAAATCTATCAGAGGTATTATTTCCCCTCTACACACACACTCGATGCATACACACACACAAGTTCTCATTTTGCAAATATAGTCACTTTGAAGTAAAGATATGTCCTTAGAACTTACCATCTAAAATATCTTCTATGATACAAATATTCATGCTAAAGGAAACTAAAGCATCTACAGAGAGGCCACATAAAATCAGGAAATTGTTTTTAAAATAAATAGTAACTGCTTTTCTTCCTGATAGGTAAAGTGGCTCCAACAACAAGAAGTAAAACGCAGGGTGAAGAGGCAGGTGCGAAGTGACCCACAGGCCCTGTATTTCAATGACCCCATTTGGTCCAACATGTGGTACCTGGTGAGTAGGACAGGGCCCCTCTCAGGCTCAGGGCATTTGCAGTGCCACTTCTTTGAAACGTGTCAATTTCCCACAACAAAGCTAAATTCCTGCGATTTAAAAAAGCTGCAGACAGACACACTTCATAAGTGTGTAAAATGCCTCCTTCATGGCTGTGTAGCACATGCTTTCTTGTGATTATTTTTCTAAACTTATGTGAAAGTCTAGGGGAGTTCTTTGAGTAGGACAGTGATTTGATGCAGGCTGTGAGATTAACTGGTGACAATCAGCCCTGGACAGAGCCCCTGAGGGGAGATGATGCCTTGGGAAAATGACAGACAGCTTGCAGGTGCAGAAAGAGCAAAGGGAGCCCTCCAGATCTGGGTGGGGGAAAGAAGGTCTTCACTAGATGAGGCAGGCCCAGATGTTTTCTCCCTGTTTATGTGTAACTGTAAGTGGCTCCCTGTGGGCTGTGCACAGGATGTCCATTCTGTGGCACTGGAGGTGTGTCCATGTTGGTGACGGGGTGCTTTGTGTCTTCCGTATAGCATTGTGGTGACAAGAACAGTCGCTGCCGCTCAGAAATGAATGTCCAGGCAGCATGGAAGAGGGGCTACACGGGAAAAAACGTGGTGGTCACCATCCTCGATGATGGCATAGAGCGGAATCACCCCGACCTGGCCCCAAATTATGTAAGTCAGTTAACATGCAAAGATATTCAGCTGTGCTCATCGTTAAATAAATACTGGTTTGAAAAACAGTAGGGAGCTATTCCCCTCTCCCCCATTAGATTAGGAAATAAAAGAATCTGTGCTGGGAGGATTAGAGGAAGAAACATTCTGCTACCTGCTACGTCCTTATGCCAGGGACAGGGGGTTTGCAGAGGGATTCAGCCACATGTTTGAGGAGTAACATATACTTCTACGAATGGAGCCTAAAGAACTAAGAAACATATGCATAGAAGTGGTCATCACATGGATATTAACATAAACAGTTATAGGGTTAAGACATGGACCCTGGGTTCGGGCTGCCTGGATTCCTTTCCTGGCTCTGGGACTTATTAGCTCTGAGACCTTTGGGCAATGTGCTTAACTTCTTAACAATGTGCCATAGTGTCGCCATCTGTAACATGGAGTTAAGGGGACTGCCATCTCATAGAGTTATTGTAAGGACTAATTAGTATATAAAGGAAAGGAAAAGAGTTTGGCATATGTAAATATGATAAATGCAGTAAACACTCTAAGGCAAAAGTCCCCAACATTTTTGGCACTAGGGACTGGTTTTATTGAAGATAGTTTTTCCACAGATGGGGATAGGGGGATGGTTTCGGGATGATATAAGCACATTGCATCTCCAGATCAGCATCAGGCATTAGGTTATCATAAGGAGCTACAGCCTAGAATCCCTCGTTTGTGCATTTTACTGAAGGATTTGCCCTCCTATGAGAACCCAATGCCGCCGCTGATGTGACAGGCGGTGGAGCTCAGGTGGTGACGCAGTGATGGGAAGTGATTGTAAATACACATGAAGCTTCACTCACTTGCCCTGCTGCTGTCCTCCCTCAGTGCAGCCTGGTTTCTAACAGGCCACACAAGGGCACCTGTGTGCCTGATAAAGGTTCAGTAGACTGTATTGTATCCATTTGATAGATAATTATGCAGCCCTTAGAAATAAGGTTTGAAGCCTACATCAACAACACTGGAAAGCTTTTATCATATGTTTTAAAAGGATACAAAATTACGTGAGTAGTATTATCACAAGTATGTAGATAAAAACATACTATTAAAAAATATAAAATTAAGGGAATTCTGACGCATGTGACAAGGTGGATGAATTATAAGGACATTGTGCTAAGTGAAATAAGCCAGTCTCATAAGGGTAGATACTGACTCTACTTATATGAGGTACTTAGAGTAGTCAAATTAGTAGACAGAAAGTGCAGTGGTGGTTTCCAGGAGCTGGGAGAGAGACATAGGGAGGTACAGAGTTTCAGTTGTGCAAGATGAGTAGTGCTCTGGAGCTGGATGGTGGTAGTGGTTTCACAAAATTGTGAATGTACTTAATGCTACTGACCTTAACCACTTAAGAATAGTTAAGATGGTAAATTTCATGTTATGTATATTTTACCACAATAAAAATGTGTTTAAGATGGTAGTTACAGCAAGAGAGAAACCCTATGTGAGGTTTTTCTCTGTTTTCCCATAAAACATAAAAACAGTTTAAAACAGGGCTGTGATATATTGCACCATCTCTTTTCACTCACCAAGATTTAATTTCTTAGGATTCCTACGCAAGCTATGATGTCAATGGAAATGATTATGATCCGTCTCCACGATATGACGCCAGCAACGAAAATAAGTACGTAGCCCCGTCTCCTTTCCCCTCACTCCTCTTCTCTCCTCCCCTCTTCCTGCAGAGTTGCAGTTAAATGTCACATGAGAGGTCCAGAGAGGTGACAGGGTGTCAGCACTTCTTCCCCAGCCAGGTGGTGGCGAGACTTTTCTAGGAGTCACAAGCCACGCCAGGCACAGCTTTTCAGGTGCGAGGCAGCTCCTGTGCATTTAAAGATGTTTGACAAACATTGTTCCTATTTCCAATCTTCATGGAATATTTTTTTTTACAGAGTCTCACTATGTCGCCCTCAGTAGAGTGCCATGGTGTTACAGCTCACAGCAACCTCAAACTCAGCCTCCCAAGTACGCTGAGCCCTTCATGGACTGATTTAAAAGAATGATTCTTAAGTCTAGTGGCTTCCACATCCAGCTGTGTGAAGACAGCAGTTGGATCTATTTGAGCACATGGCTCACATGTTTCAGCTTTTGTGACTATCTGTGACCTTATGAGAGAGGTGGAAAGGGCCTGAGGAAGCATGAAGGATGCTGGCCCATCTGGGTGCAGCTCCTAGCTCACCCACTCACTGACTGTGTGGCTTTGTGCTCGGTGGGTGGCCTGGTTGAGACTTCATCCCTTAGTGTCTCAGAGGCTTCTCCATGGTGATGATGCCCCCTACCCTGCAGAGTTACTGGGAGGGGTCAGTGTGCTGAGTCTGAAGAATGCATACAGCAGGTGCTCAGAAAATGAGAGTGGGGGTTATGTCAATATCATTTTGCAAGTGAAGGCAGTGAGGTCTGGAGAGACCAGGCGACTCGTGTAAACGGCAGCCCTGGGATTGCTCCTGTGTGCTTGCTTGCTGTCTTTGCCTGCACTTTCCCTGCCAGCATGCCCCAGGCCCCAGGCCCCAGTCCCTGAGCTCTTATCAGTCTTCCAAACATAACCAGAGGAACAAAAGCCCTTTCTTTCTTCCCTGGTGTTACCAAGACGTGTGCCAAGGTGTGTCCTCTCACCATAGTATTTTAGCTTGATTCCATTCTGAGCTTTACATGCTGATGCTCACATGGTGCTGTGTTGGGGGGCTCAGCCCACGCATTCCACACAACAGGCTGCAGAGCCTCCAGCCTCATACGTCCCCTGGTGCCCTTCCCAGCCAGCAGTGGGGACACCTGGGGCAAAGGGGCCTGGATTATGGCTGCACATCAGGGGAGCAGGGAGGAATGATCCAGATAACATGCAGTGACCATGTAAGGGCAGGACTGAATCCAGTCATGAGCCATGGGGGAGCAAGGCCGTGTGGATTCCAGACAACAACAGATGACTCTTTCTAGCACACAGGCTGGGGCTATTTTTAAAGGTGACTTTAAATTTGAATCAGTGATTCTCATCCCCTATGGTCTCTGCTCAGAGGTATGCTGTTTAAAGTTGCCCGTATTTTGGCCCCATTAGAGGAATTGACTCGATATGTCCCATCATTACTAAGGAAAGCAATTTCTTTTTCTGGTAGTTTCTTCATAGTCCTCCAGCTGCTGCTGGGTGTTTTATTTAAGAGTATTCATCCTTGGCTCCTACTTAAATGGCCTTAGAAACACAGGGAGGGCTGCCTCGAGGTGAGCATGGTGTTGTGGGTACATAGGGGACAAGACATGAGACATAAGCACCAGTTGTTTTTTTCTTTCGTCCTGCCAGTCAGGCAAGCCTTGATGCCACACCTGTGTGTGCTGAGCAACGTGTTGTACGTCACGGGACGCAGCCGCGGTCTCCACCCCATATGCAGTAGTGGCAGTGTGGCAACACAAGTGCTGGGAGGAGGGAGTCAGGGCCACAGGTGCTCTGATTCCAGTTTGGGGACGGGGAAGCATCCTGGCACAGAAAACAGCAAGGGAGCACTTGTCATCTGCAGGTTGGCAGGAAGGGCTGTGCAAAGCCCCGGCTGGGTGCTTTCTCCCAGAGGACATGCAGAAATGGGGTCAGAATAGCTGACTCTCCTGTTGCATAGGAACTGAGCTGTGTACTGAATTCACCAGCTTTCTGGGCTAGGTCCTAACTTGGTTTTTCCCTTTGCTTCAGACATGGTACTCGTTGTGCAGGAGAAGTCGCTGCCTCAGCAAACAACTCTTACTGCATCGTGGGCATAGCATACAATGCAAAAATAGGAGGTAAGGCTGGGGAGGGACAGCCCAGGAGCTGAGCTGAGTGGTGGTGGTGGGGTGGGGGTAGCCACTTTAGAGCTTGCTGGTCTCAGCAGCCTCTGTCATTTAGTGTTGGCGGAGTCAGGCTCCTGGGCCAGAGGCAGCCAGGCCTTTTGCTCCACAGCCTAGCCAGCACACAGTGTGGCCCCAGGCAGAGGAATTGCTCACTATTTTTCCTAAAGAGACATTGCGGATCCCATCAGAAAGGTACCCCTTTTCTCCCCTCTGCTCCTGCTGACATCCAGACCACCCCTCCTGACAGACTGTATTGGTTCCCCTGCTCACAGTCCTTGAAGGACAACACCCTGTCACTTCCTAGACAGAGTCATAGTTTTCACATGGGATGAAGGCCTTTCCTAAGTCCCAACTCCCATGCGAGCCTAGGGACTCATTTATGTCCCTGTCCTTGGCCTTAGCCAGAGGACATCTGTCTGGTATCCTGCAGACATGCCCAGTCTTCCCCACGTCTGCCTGGGTTTGAACCACATTTCTACCCCCCCACTGCCTCTCCTGTTGGCTCAGCCCTCCTTGACTTAAGGCCACTGCATTCTGTGAAGTACTCCCTGATTCTTGTTGCATCCCCATCTTGTTCACTGGGGGTATCAGCTCTTCCAGGTCCCTGTAAGGAGCAGTGCCTGACCCCAGTGTGTCTGGCTTTGTTATTTAGCTCCTCCCATTGGTAAGTCAAGGTGCTCTGGCCAGGTTGGGGCTTTGTAGTAGAGTCACATGTCTTTCTATTCCCTCCTGGGCCCTGCTACTGTGACAGCTCAGTCCTCAAGTTTTCTGAAGTCCCCACCAGGTGTGGGCAGGAAGGAGGGGTGACAGATAGCCTCCAGGGAGTGTCAGCCTCACCCAGGAGGCCCGTCTGCCTGTCAGTTTGAAAATGCTTGTGTTCACTCAGATAGCCATGGTGGGAAGTCACCTTTCCAGGCCACAGTTGTTCCTGCCACTGAGGACAGGAACAATTGGTGAGGACATCTGCAGCCCCTTAGAAGCAGCATAAGGTGGGGAGGTTGGGTCAGAGGTTCCCTGGATCGCCAGTCCTAGGGAAAATTCTTAAATGTCAAAAAGAGGGCCCTCAGCGTTAACTTAATTAGGACTCCCTGCCTGCGTTTTCCTTGGAAGTCTCTGAAGTGGCTGGAATCTGTCATTCTATAACAGAATTAGCCCTGAAGGGCATGTTCTGCAGAATAGATCATGAGACTTTGTCAGCTGTCCTTACTCCTTTGTGGATAGTTCTTGTACTGTGAGATCTGTGAGTTCTCTCTGGAGAAATTTTGTTGATGAGAGAGGTTCCCTGACAAGTCTCCCCAAGAAACTTTGGAGTCAGGCTGACCTGGTGCCAATTCCCTTTCCACTACTCACTGACTGCGTGTCCTTAGACAACTTTCAAAACCTCTCTGAACCAAGGTTTCTTTGCTTGTGGAGGAAAATGGCAATAATGCAGCTGCCTCCCCAGGTTCGAGGTGATGACAAAGTCAGACACCATGTGTGAAATCACTGGCCCAGGGATACGTCTACAAGGAGTCACAGAGCTCTGCTATCTATCCCTCTTACTGAAACTCTTAGAGGGAGAGTCAAAATGATTTGTGTTGCTTCAAATGAGGGAGTCGACCCCACCGTTGGGGTTGTTTGAGCCTTGCTCTTCTAAGTCCCTAGACTGGGAGCATTGACATCCTCAGGGAGCTGGTAGCCAAAAAGTCCCTACCCCAGACCTACTGCGTCAGAATCTGCACTATAACAAGCTCCCTAGTGGATTTGTCTAGAAAGGACAATTTGAGAGGTGCTGGTTTAGGAGGCTGTCTGGGATCACACAGGTAGGTAGCACCTGCATCACAGGTTGTGGGGAAGAGTCAGTGGAAGTAATGTACATAAAGACCTTCCCAGAGAAGATGCATAGTTAATACAGTTTGTGTGATTAAATAGCTCTACACACATCACAGATTTGTATAAGTTTCCCAGATCTGGAGAGAGTGCCTTCACTTGCAAGACTTGGGAACAGAAATGTGTTTTAATTAATCAGTTAAATGTCATTGAGAATGGGGCTGCATGTATGATACGGGGCCACCCATTGAGGGGGAGAAGCAGGAGGTGACATAGTTTGAGGCCTCTAGTTGGGAGTTTAGCATGCCTTTGGCAGAAAACCAACATGGAAGATAGCTCAGGACCATGTAATAAAATGAAGGGCAGTCCGGGAGTCAGAAGAGTGGGCAGAGCAAATCACTCAGCGAGGCAGAGGCACGAGAACATGGCTTGAGCTTGATGTGGGGGGATTTAGCTGCATATGGGACTGCTGAGAAAACAGTGGGGTCTGAAGCATGGAGCTGGGGGGAGCTTTCACACAGAAATAGGGGACATGCAGTGGGGCTGTATGGGAAGGCAGGTGTGGGGTTGAGACTTGCCTTGACCCAAGGATCTTGTGAAAGTCATTCTCCAAAGCTGCTGTACACGGCTTCAGCCTTTCCATACAGGTAGACACCCTTTCTGCTTGCCTCTCCCTCCAAGCTCACTGCTGGGTGGGGCAACCTTTGTGTGCCCCTGACATAGTCTTCCTCTCTGAGTGTGCTGGCATCCAGCAGGAAGTTTCTCTGAGATGCCCCTGGAGCTAAGTTGGCACTCAGGAGATTACAATGTACATCCAATCTATCTGAAATTAATAGTATACTACTTTATGTATAAATCTAAAATAGACTGTTTCAATTCACACTCATTCTCATCCTTTGTGCTGTTGTTTTTATACATTTTACTTCATACATTACAAACTCACAGTACATTGATGTTATTCTTGCTTTAAACATTTGGCTGACTCTAAAATACTTATGAAAGGAATATTCTTACCTACATATGTACCATTCTGTGTGCTCTTCCTTACTTTTCCTAGCTTCAGATTTCCATTTGTTTCCTTTTTTTTTTTTTCTTAGCCTAAAGAATTTCTTTTAGCATTTCTTGAGGTTCAGGCCTGTTAGTGAGACATTTTCTCGGACTTTATCTGAAAGAATCTTTACTTCACCTTCATTTTTAAAAGAAATTTTTCTGAATATAGCTTTCTGACTTGACATGTTTTTCTTTCAATGCTTTAAAGATGTCATTCCATTGTCTTGTGGCATCGGTTGTTTCAGATGGTGAGTCAGCTGTCATTCTTATTGTTGTTCCTCTTTGTGTAATGTCATTTGTTCCTCTCACTGCTTTCATAATGTTTTTTTTCCTATCTATTATTTTCTAACGTCCTTTTGTGTAATTTTCTTCATATTAATTCCAGCTTGGAGTTTGCTGTACTTCTTAGTGGGTGGTTCTTTTTAAATCACATTTGGAAATACGTTTGTCATTATTTCTTCAAATATTTTTCAATTCCATTTTTCTCCATGCTTTTTTGGGTACTAGTTACAGTTGTTAGGCTGCTCAATACATCTCACAGGTTATTGAGGCTTTGTTCATTTCTTAAAGTCTTTTTTTCTCTGTGTGCTTCAGATTAGATCATTTCCATTGCAGGATGACTAATGCTTTCTTTTGTTGTGTCTAGGCTGTTCTTATTTCTATTCAATGATTTTTCAAAATTTCAAGTATTGTACTTTTCTGTCTCATAACTTCCATTTGGTGTTTTTTTAAAATTGTTTTCAAATCTCTCCTGAGATTCCCCATCTCTTCACCCACCTTTTATTTTAGATCCCTCAACAAGTTTTTAAGAGTCACTTTAAGTTTTTTGTACTGATTCCTATACGTAGGCCATTTGTTTATATGTTTCTAATGATTAACCTTTTTCTGTACAATAGGTCACATGATCAGGTTTCTTCACACACATTTAGTAATTTTTTTTTTTTTTTTGTAGAGACAAAGTCTCACTTTATCGCCCTGGGTAGAGTGCTGTGGCGTCACACTGCTCACAGCAACCTCCAGCTCTTGGGCTTAAGTGATTCTCTTGCCTCAGCCTCCCTAATAGCTGGGACTACAGGCGCCCGCCACAGCGCCCGGCTATTTTTTTGTTTTTTTTTGCGGTTCGGCCGAGGCCAGGCTTGAACCCGCCACCTTCGGTATATGGGGCTGGCGCCCTGCTCGCTGAGCCACAGGAGCCGCCCACATTTAGTAATTTTTATTATACTTTATTGACTTTGTTATGTTATATTGTAGAGATTCTATTGTCTTTATCGACATGCTCTTGAGATTTATTCTAGCAGGCAGTTAAATTTGAAGTGGTGGAGACCTAATTATTTATTTATTTATTTTTTTACTTTCTGATTTGCCTGTAGCCTTAGGAAAAATCCCTTAGCCCAGGCATATAGTCTTTATTCATAAACCATGGCCCTTTTGGTCTTTCAGTGAAAAGCCTGAAATGTTCACCAAGAGCGCTAACCTAAGTGAGACTCAAACTCTGGGTTGACTCACCTGCTCAGCTCATTCAGCTTATTTCTTATTTAAAGAAAACTTGTTTTCTTTCTAAATTTCAGAGTGTTGCCCATGTATAGTTCAGAGATCAGCCAAGTGGTTGAGTGGGGTTTGTGTGTTCCCCTCTATGTCTCTTCCTTTCTGAGGTTTCTTCCCTCAATTTCTAGCTGCTCTGGAAGTCCCAAATTCTGTCCCCTAACTCCTCAGGGGAATAAGATTACATGTCCCTGACTAAGTTCTAGCCTCTGTCCACTAAGAGAAATGGGACATTTCCTCAGAGGAAAAGGCCTGTATACTTGGAACCAGTATGGTTCTCTTCTTTTAAGAATTGAATCCCTTGGAATTCAAGCACCTGTGGCTTAAAGGTGTAGGGTGCCAGCCCCATATGCTGGTGGTGTTGGGTTCAAATCCAGCCACGGCCAAAAAAAAAAAAAAAAAAGAATCCCCTGCCTCTGCCTTCTTCTGCTTGCTCTCCAATGCACTTAAATAGATGGGTTTTTCAGGCTGGATGTATTGGCTCATGCCTGTAATCCTACCATTCTGAGAGGCTGAGGTGGGAGGATCACTTGAGCTGGGGAATTTGAGACCAGTGTGAGCAAGAACGAGACCCTGTCACTATTGAAAGTAGGAAAAAAAAGTTATCCAGGCATTGTAGCATGTAGCCCCTGCTACTTAGGAGGCTGAGGCAAGAGGATCACTTGAACCTAAGAGTGTGAGGTTGCTGTGAGCTACAATGATGCCATAGCACTCTAACCTGGGCAACAGAGTGAGACTCTGTCTCAGAAAGAAGGAAAAAAAGATGAGTTTTTATAAATAAGTATTTGTCCAGAGTTTATCACTATTATCTTTAAAAGTGTTAGTCTGATATAAGCTACTTTGTCGTTGTTGAAACTAAAATTTGGGATTGTGTATTGTTACCTGTGACTGTGTGGTAGCCATTCCAAAATGTAGCTGCTTAAAACAATAAGCATTTGTTATCTACAACAGATAGTGCTTTAGCTGAATGGCTCTGGCTTAGAGTCATTTAAGCTGCTGGCTGTGACTATAGTGGGGGCTTGATTGAAGCTAGAGGATCAACTTCCAAAAAGGAATACTTACATGGATGTTGGCTGGAGTGCTCTGTTCATTGTTGGCTGTTGGCGGAGGTCTGATTTCTCACCATATGTGTACCTTTCCTTAGTGATGCTTGAATGTCTCTATGGCTTGATAGCTAGCTTCCTTCGTTACAGGTGATCCAAAAGAGGAAAGGAGAACCAGCAATGTCTTTTTATGACCCACTAGTCTCAGAAGTCACACCATAATGTCTTCAGCCACATATTCATTAGAAATTGATTGCATTAAGTCTAACATACACTGAAGGGGAAAGAAATGTGGCTGCACCTTTTGAATAGAAAAATATCAACAGGCTCAGTGCCCATAGCACAATGGTTACACTGGCAGCCATATACACCGGGGCTGGTGGGTTCAAACCTGACCTGGGCCAGATAAACAACAATGACAACTGCAACAAAATAGCTGGGCATTGTGACAGGCACCTGTAGTCTCAGCTACTTGGGAGGCTAAGGCAAGAGAATCACTTAAGCCTAAGAGTTTGAAATTGTTGTGAGCTATGGTGCTACAGCACTCTACCGAGGGCAACATAGTAAGACTCTGTCTCAAAAAAAAAAAGAAAAGAAAATAGTTCGAAATCACCACAGATGGGCACTTAAAACTTTGATTACATATTTATACAAATGGGGTATTTTTTTTAACCAACTTTCTTTGTAAAATTGTGCACTTTGTGTAAGTGTAAGTTTTGACACATGAAAATAATTAAATCCAGTGAAAGGAGTAGTGGAACTTTCCAAATTATACCTTAAAAAACAAACTCTTCCTGCTACCAATGCCCCAAGTCATATTGCCCACAGGTGTATCACCTACTTTGGGGGGAAATGACACACTTTCAGGAATGCACAGGGAGGACATGTTATCGTTATTGTTTTCAGAGAGGCCCTTGATGACTTTAAAGTTTCTTTTTATGTTGTCAAGCTGTAAGTTGATGGTTTTGTTTGCTTTTTTCTATGCGAAACATTTCAATAAAAATCTGTTTAAAGTTTGTTCATCTTCCTTTATGACAAATGGGCTTATTTAGATAAGCCCAAGATAATAAACCTATTTTCCTGTATTTCCTCTAAAAACTTAGTTTTAGGATGGTAGTTTGCCTTAAAATGTTTATGGTTTTGTCTCTTCTGTTCATTTTATTAATCCATATGAAATTTATTTTTGTGAATAGTATGAAAGGGATACCACATATAATTTCATTCCCCTCCCCCCCAAATTAATATTCAGCGATCTCTCTAGGCTACCCCGTCACATCCTTCATTTCTTATATGGACACTGGATCCTCCTTCAAGCTTCAGTAGTCTATTTCTTTATAAAGCCTCAAATTACCACACTTTTAATTATTATACTTTAGGAGAAATTTTATCTTTTGTTTCTTAATAAATGATAGGACACAGTTTCTCTTATAATTCTTTTCCAAAAATCTCTTGGCTATTCTTGCACATTTTCTCTTTCAGATGAGCTTGAGAATCTTCTTGTCAAGTTCCATAAAAATCCTGTTGGGATTTTGATTGGAATTGCATGGAAATTATAGATTAATTGGGGGAGAATTGACATCTTTACAATATTGAGTCTTCCCACCAGGAGCATGGTATGTTTTTATTCATTTGGGTCTTCTTTTGCATCATTTAAAAAAGTTTAATCACTTTCTCCATATTTATCTTATGTACTTCTTATTAGGTTTATGTATAGGTTATTTTTTTTAATTATACATTTTTAAATTTATTTTTTATTGTTTGGGATTCATTGAGGGTACAAAGAATTCGGTTACACTGATTGCAGTTATTAGTTAAAGTCCCTCTTGTGATTGTGTCCTGCTCTCAAGTGATGTGCCATACACCATGACCCCCCATCCCCCTCTCTCTTCCCCTCTCCTAACCCCTCATTCCCCTACCCCTCACCTTGTTTTAGATCATCCTGCCTTCATATTCGAATTGAGTACATTGGATTCTTGCTTCTCCGTTCTTGTGATTCTTTACTAAGAAGAGTATTTCACCTTCATCCAGGTTAATACAAAAGATGTAAAGTCTCCCATCATTTTTAATGGCTGAATAGTACCCTATAGTATACATATACTGCAGCTTGTTAATCCATTCCTGGGTTGGTGAGCATTTAGGTTGTTCCCATTTTTTGGTGATTATAAGTTGAGCTGTGATAAACAGGTTAGTGCAAATGTCCTTATGATGAAAATTATATTTTTAATTGGTCATCATTGAAATGGACATAGAAAAGCTATTGTCTTATTGTGTGTTGATTTTAGCTTCTGGCTACCTTACTGAACTCTCTTGGTGCTATTGTTTCCCCCTTGATTCCCCTGGCTTTTCTAGATAGATGTAAATAATAGGCATCTATAAATATAATAGTGGTTCTAGCTCTTTAATATTAATGACTCTCATTTCTTTTTCTTGCTGTAAGGGACTACTGATAAATATTGAATAGGGGTGGATTGTTTTATACGGGTATGCTCCTAGTTTTATGCCATTTGTAGGTATCTCTTAGAGCAGTGGTTCTCAACCTTCCTAATGCCACGACCCTTTAATACAGTTCCTCATGTTGTGGTGACCCCTGACCATAAAATTATTTTCATTGCTATTTCAAAACTGTAACTATTATGAATTGTAATGTAAATATATGATATGCAGGATGTATTTGGGTGACCCCTGTGAAAGGGTCATCTGACCTCCAAAGTGGTTGCAACCCACAGATTGAGAACTACTGTCTTAGAGGTTTCCTATAGTTACTTTTTATCAAGTTAAGGAAATTTTGTCATGCTTCTAGATTTCTATGAGGTTCGATTAGGAACGAATGTTGAATTCTTTACATTCTCCTCTCTAAAACATCTATTGAGATTATGATATTGTTTTTGAACTTTATTGTTTAAAGTGTTTAAAATTGTAAGCTATATTAATAGATTTTCTAACACTGGAATTTTTTTAATTCTTGGAATGAGTCTTTAATCATGAGCATTATTATATATTGTTGCAAATATAATTGTTAACATTTTATATATTTTTTTCATCTTTTTCTTTTCCTTTTTTTTTCCCCCTTTCGACAAGGTCTTGCTCTGCTGCTCAAAGCTAGAGTGTAGTGGCGTCATCATAGCTCACTACAACTTTAAACTCCTTGGCTCCAGCAATCCTCCTGCTTCAGCCTACCAAGTAGCTGGGATTATAGGTTCATGCCACCACATCTTTCTCATTTTTTTAGGGTTTTTGGTAGAGACAGGTTCTTTTTTTTCTTTTTGTAGAAACTGTTGCCCAGGCTGATATCAAGCGATCCTCCTGCTTTAGCCTTCCAAAGTGCTAGGATTACAGATGTGAGCTACCACATTCAGCCTGCATCTTTATTTATTAGATAGAGTGAACTACTGTTGCTGTGTTTAGTGATTTTTCTCTCTAGGTCTTGTAGAATAAGTTAGAAAACTTTCTCTCTTTTACTTTGCTTTGAAACAGTTTATGTATTGTGAGCATTATCTGGTTTTTGAAGTGTTGGTCAAAGTGATTAATGAATCTGATTGGATATGAGTTTATAAAGGACTGATCTATTCAAGTTTTCTATTTCTTCTTAAGAAAATTTTGGTAATTAAATTTTCCTGGAAACTTATCCATTTTTCCAGATTTTCAAGTATATATAACATAAACTTAATATCATATTCTCATAATACATTTTTTTTAGAGACATAGTTTGCTAGGTTGCCCAGGCTGATCTCAAGTTCACAGGCTGAAGTGATCCTCCCAACTCAGCTTCCTGAATAGCTGGGGACTGCAGACATGCACCATTGTGCCTGGCCATGTTTTGGCAGTTATAAACATTCTCAGCCAGGCGTTGTGGCTGAGCACTGTAGCACTTTAGGAGGCCAAGGCAGGAAGATTAGTTGAGGCCAGGAGTTTGAGACCAGCCTGAGCAACAGAGAGACACCCTGTCTCTATTTAAAAAAAAAAAAGAAAGAGAGAAAGAAAGAAAAACAAGGGAAAAGATGCTTTAATAGTAAAGTAGTCAGACATGTGTGCTCTTGTAGCCTACCTACTTGGGAGACTGTGGTAGGAGGATTGCTGGAGTCCAGGAATTTGAGGTTGCAGTGAGCTATGATGGTGCCACTGTACTCTAGTCTGGGTGAAATAGCAAGACTCTGTCTCAAAAAAAATTTTTTTTCATACTTATATTTATTTTTAATCTTATTTGTGATATTATTCCTTTTTCTCCTTGATTAATGAAAAATTGCTATTTCTTATAAAATAGATTTTTTCCCCCAGAGGACTAGGTTTTTTAATTGAGTTCCTTTATTTTCTGTCATGAATTTATACTTTTCCTTGTTTATTAATTCTTTCGGGTTTTTAATTTTTGTTATTATTTTCTAGCTCCTTGAATGTTTATCTAGTTCTTTACTTTCAGATTTTTATGTGCTCTAATAAATAAATGTTTAATGTGTTTTTCTTTTCTATTACTGGTTTAATTATATGGTGCTCTTATTGCTATTTATTTCTGAATAATTTTAAATTTCAGCTTTGATTTTTCTTTTTAACCCAGGAATTTTTATAGAAGAAATTTATAAAATTTTTCAACTGAATAGATGAATTATTTTGATGCTCCTTTTGTTGCTAATTTTTAACTTTATTGCATTGGGATCAGAGAATATTCTATATTATCTGCCTTTTGGAACTTATGGAGAATTTATTTGTGGCAAATACAAGTTCAATTTTGTAAATATTCCAATGGGAGTTTAAAGAGTATATGTTTCTTCTATACTTATTGAGTACAAAAATCTGTATGAGATCAGAGGTTACACCTGGTGGCCCAAGTTTGGTCTGCAAACTTGTTTCGTTGACCCACACAAATGTATTTTTAAAAGCTTAAGAAAACATGTCTAAAGCTAGATATTTTGTGTAAAAATATAGATTTGGGATTTCTTTTTTTTTTTTTATCTTTAGCATTTTTTTTTTATTAAATCATAGCTGTGTACATTAGTGCAGTTGTGGGGTACAGTGTGCTGGCTTCATATACAATCTGAGATACTTTCATCAAACTGTTTAACCTAGCCTTCATGGCATTTTTTTAGTTATTATATGAAGACATTTGTATTCTGCATTTAGTAAGTTTCATCTGTACGCTTCTAAGAGGCACGGTAAGTGTGATCCCACCAATTACCCTCCCTCTACCCATCCTCCCCCCACCCCTCTCCTCCCTCACCACTTTCCCCATATTCTTATGCTATAATTGGGTTTTAGCCTTCATATGAAAGCTATAAATTAGCTTCATAGTAGGGCTGAGTACTTTGGATACTTTTTCTTCCATTCTTGAGATACTTTGCTAAGAAGAATATGTTCCAGCTCCATCCATGTAAACATGAAAGAGGTAAAGTCTCCATCTT
>CAUYON010126599.1:0-15528 GCA_963573935.1 Arctocebus calabarensis | reverse complement strand
TCTGGGGGTTGATCTACTCTGGTTGTTCATGTTTCCAGAGCTTTTCCACTGATTCCACCCCATGATTATTTTGTACCATTTGGCTGGATGAGTAGATAAGGATAAGTCGGGTTGGTGGTTCTAGGAGTTGTGATTAACCAGTCCTTTGCCTGAAATCTGGGACTGGTGTCTAGACCTTTTCCCCTAGAGTTTTGCCATGGACCTGTATAGTGCTACTGCCTGCAAAACTGTGGACCTTCTTGGTGTGGTGGGGTTAAGTGGCTCTGTCTTATTTTTAGCTGTTCTCTGTCTTACCCTAGAGAATCAGTTACTCTGTGTTGAAGTCTGAGCTGTGGAGAAATTCCAGCTGTTAGGTCACTGCGCCCCCCACAGGCAATAATTGGAAAAGGAAAATCAAACCTTTCCACCTCCAGACACCCAGGGTGCTACTTTGGAAGGTCCTCAGGTGATTGGCCCAGTTGAAGAGGTCCCAATTGTCCCAGCCAGCACCGGCCTCAAATAAGAGTTGCAAAGTCTTGGCAACTAGATAGCAGGAGTCTTCTGGCAGCTCTAGTATAACTCACTCCGGCGCTCTGTGAGTTTGGGAGGGCCCCCCAGCAAGTAAATTAATCTGGGAAGGTTGATGCCTCCTTCCCCACCTTGCCCCTCTGTCACACCCAGTCTCTGGAAACCCCACAGAGCTGTGTGTCCAGTTACCTCCAATGAGTAGATACTCCAGAGATTTGTGCCTGCCTGGGTCACAGGGGGTCTGTGGCTCCTCAATCAGTCCACCAGTCTCTGTCACTCTTTGGCAGGGAGAGTTGAGACCTAACAACCTGGATACTTGATAGGAGCTGGGGCGATTTACTCAGTTCCAGCCCTGTCCCTGATTGATGTTGCTGATAGAACAGAACAAGTTTGCAGAATTTTTCCCCTATGGATCAGACGTTGGGCTGTAAATGGGACTGAGTCGGTCTGTGAGTTAACAGCCCTTTGTCTCAGCTTTCATCCCCTAAGGGCCAGGTACATCTGAAGCTGAGTATAGCAGTCTCCACCCTAGGAATAGATTTTTTCAGTGCATATTCTAATCCCAATGCCCCACCCCAGCAGGTACCACCTCAGGCATACCCTTCACTCCCAGGGCCTATGCCTCTGCTGCAGGACTACTCTCCAGTGGCTGCCATGGGAGAAGACTCCTGCCTTCCCCTGGCCACCCAGAGAGACTGGGAGTGTCTCCTCAAAACATCCCCAGGGGTACAAGCCCCACTGCCATTGTTCCCACCACTGCAGCTGCCACTCTGTCTGCTGCTCCATGCCTCAGGGGACTGCTTCTCCAGCTAGGCCTCCTCTCGGCTCACTCTCCTCTCACAACTCCCAAGCCGGAAAATCAGCACAGATCAGCAAGCATCCACATCCTTTCCCCAACCCTCGAGAAATTGTCCACGAATCTGGCCTCTGTGGGGGACAGGCCTCCAGACCTGGGGGGGCGAGTGGGGGGGGGGCGAGTGCCGGGAGTTCAAACTTGCAGGTAGAGAATATACCTGGCAGTGGACCTTAGTAGGGGAAGGAGGTCTGGTTTTTAGAGGGTCTCTCCCATGGGGTAGAGTGGGAGGACATCTGAACTCTGCTCACTTGTTTGTATGGAGGTATGGAGTATACTGTGAGCTGTTCTCATGGGGGAGGGGACTCCTGTCCACTTGGCGATGTGTTCTGTACCTTTTGTTTGTATCCTTGGGGTCACAGGTCACCCCAGCAGGGTGATGTGCATTATTTGACCCTCTCTTTTAGCTCAGATCCAAACCATCAGCTTTCTTGCTAAATTTCTGTCCTTTAACACTCCTTCCAGATGGGAGCCTCTGCAGAAAGCTGGCTACAGACCTCTATTTTGGCACCTCCCCCCATACCCACATTTTTATGGGTCTCCTAGACCTCTTGGTTCAGCAGGCCAGGTTTTCCTATCACTTTCCTTGAAGCCCTTTTCTCATTGTCTCTTCTCAATAACCACAGCCCAGGGTTTAACAGGAGGATTTGACTTAACAAAAATGAAAAATGATTGTCCTGAAGAAATTGAAGAATAAGTTAATATCTAGAGGCAAACTTAGAGTTAATTATTATGAAGATAAGTGCAAGAGTATCTCTAAACAAACAAAAAACAAGTGCAAGTAATCTGTACCACCTAGGACATGATATGCCAGCGAAATTCAAAGAAGACCTTTCCTTCTATAATATTTGTTCTCTACACTAAGACTAGAATGATCTTTAAAAAATGTAAACCAGATGTATCTATCCCCCCCACCCTCGGCTTCTAAAAATCTTAGGATAGCCTCTCATCTTAAAGAACAAAACAGATAGTAATACCATTCACTGTTTACAGAAGCACTGGGAGAGTACAAGGCTTGAGGACCAAAACTATGAGTTAGGTTTTGGACATACTGGGTTTATTGTGCCTTTCAGATGTGCTAATAGGGATGTCAAAAAGAGAGATATGTTGCTAGGGAGGTCTGGCTGGAGATAGGCAGGTTGTCAGTCTAACGGAGGTATTCAGACTTATGGCATGAATGAGAGCCCCCAAGAACAGATTATAAAATCAGAAGAGAAAAAGAATGAGGAGCACACATTTAGAAATCCCAGTGGAGGAGAGAGATCAGCCTGTCTGCCTCCTCCAGAGGAGAACATACATTTATAAAAGAGACAAGGAATAGCCAGAGAGAGATGTGTAGACTGTAGAGCCATAAAAACCAAAGGCAGGATTGACATCAGCAAGATGGCACTCATCCTCCTGCAAAAACATCAATTCTGAGGAATACATGTGGATGACAAGACCGCTTTAGGACTCTGAGAGTCCAGTAGAGAAGTTCCAGCATGCCACTGAAGCAAAAAATCAGTGAGTATATGCATTGAAGAGGTCAAGAATAACAGTCTTATTTTATGCACAGCAATCCTCCTCAGTGGGGGCACATCTCACTGCCAAGAGAGACATCCTTGGCCTGCGGTTTCTCCCAAGGGAGAAGGTGAGCATGTAATAAGATATGGAGGGCAGCAAGGATAGAGTTGGAACATTTCTTTTACCCCACTGTAAAAGCTTTCAAGTTAATCCTGAGTGATGATGACAGGCTGAGGAAGGATCCCCATCAAATTACACAGGTTGCAGCAGGTTGCTGTTGGGAGGCAGATGGGCAACTTGAAAAGAAAAGCCAGATAATGGGAATCCAAATGTGAACCCTGAAAAATTATCAAGTCCAAGTGGAGTCAGACTTCCTCCAGGGAAATTGTTTGTACTTCTTAAACTTCAGTTGTAGCATTTTGGAGAAGATGGGTGACTACTTCTTGTACTACTCTAAAATAACCGGGCATTGTGGTGGGGCCTGTAGTCCCAGCTACTCACTTGAGCCCAAGAGTTTGAGATTGCTGTGAGCTATAACACCAGGGAACTCTACCCAGGGCAACAGATGAGACTCTGTTTAAAAAAAAAACAACAGTAAAACCTGAAATGAATAGTAGTTAACAATTTTTCCAATTGTCAGGATGAATATTCTAAATTATTGGTAGTGGTGCATCATTTAGAGGACATACAATTGCCACGATGAGATTATTCAGTGATGCTAATCACCTAACTAACCTTGTCCTGAGCATAACATCCACAAATAGCATTAATTAGTCAAGAGGTGCCTGACAGAAGGCTCAGTGCCCTGTAAAGTAGCAGGTATGTACTGGTGTATTTGAACACACACGTAGGTTTTGTAAGTACTGGAAAAGCTAAAAAGTTACATCCTAAGGTTACAATACCTCAGGTAATATTTCTAAATATAAAGCACAGGTAATGACAGTAGCAATGGTGGTGATGACAAAATTCATTGCCATCTTAGCTGGGTACCTACAGCATTTTTAATCTACTCCTTAGAGCACATGCCACATAGTTGCAGTGAGTTTACTTATGTGTCTGTCTCTTTCACTGAAGAGAGTTCTTCAATGCTAACTCTATGTAATTCATCTTACCTTGGTTCCTGGCACCTGACTGACACATAGCGGACACTCATTATACATTATGGATTTAATTTTGTTAAATGATAGAAGGAAACAACTCCAGTATTTGAATTTAGTGTTTACTGAGCCCAAGACACCATACTCATGATCACCTAAAACACCTTGGACACAAGCCCTATTGTCATGCTTCTCACAGTTGGCTGATTTAGAGAATTTGAGTGTTTATTGCTACATTATTCTGAACTTCTCTTTACTGTTAATCTGGGTGCTTAAAATTTGTTTCTCCTTAGGCAAGTTCCTGAAGGCTCACTAGTGATTTACATCCCAGGAGAGGAGATTGACACCTACTCATCAAGCCAGCTATAGCGTCCAGGTCCAGGTTACATTTAAAATACCTGTCAGCTTGTGGGCAGTATCATAAGAACTTGGTTTCCAGAACATACTTTTATAGAACAAATGTACACCATGCTAAAGAATTTAGTGATCCCATTTGCTATTTCTGCCCTTGGTAGAGTGCCGTGGTGTCATAGCTCATAGCAACCTCAAACCCTTGGGCTCAAGTAATCCTCCTGCCTCAGTCTCATGCATAGTTGGGTCTATAAGGACCTACCACAATTCCTCGCTAATTTTTCTATTTTAGTAGAGATGGGGGGCGTCTCACTCTTGCTCAAGTGATCCTCCAGCCTCAGCCTCCCATAGTGCTAGGTTTATAGGCATGAGCGAGCCAGTGTACTCAGCCTCAATTTGCTATTTCTGAGAGGAAAAAAGAAATATTAAATTGTGTACCAGCTCTACACTTTAATTGCACAATTAAAAAAAAGAACATAAAAATCTATACTGTGTCCTAAAATGTTTATAAAGTCACGTCTATTTTAAATGTTAGAAAAGAATGTGACATACTACAGAGAACTCTCAAATAATCCTAGCCAGTTTTTGCTATTTGCTTTAAAAAGTCACAATCAAGTTAGTTAAATGACAGATTGCTAGGATTTGAAAAGGACATATACTTTAGTTGTATGTGGCTTTTGAAACCTCAGGCATCAAATATGATTTTAAAAGATCATGAACTATAAAAAGGTAATTGATTCTACTCAACTCCAAATACCAAATTATGGGGAGCAATAAGATATTTAAGAACTGTGGTCATTCCGCAAGAAATATGTACAGTTGGCAACGTTTATACCCAAAGCAGCTCAACTAATAGTCTCTATGCAAATCAGCAGAAAATTGTTTGAAGTGCTACAAGAAGCTTCTATAAGTAGTCTTGCATTTTTAAATTTTAATAATTCCTGTTATAGATTTATATTAGAAGGAAAGCCTATGAAACATACCTAAAATATATTTTAAGGTTCAGAATATTATTCAATATGTACATTTATATATTCCACACATATATATTCTCATTTCTGGTCTGAATACTAATAAGAATAACAACAAAAAATGACTAACATAAACCACAAAGCTATCAGAATATCAGATTGCAGGAAAAATACAAATATAGGCATACCTTGGAAATACTGCAGCTTTTGTTCAAGACCACTGCAATAAAGTGAATACTGAGATAAAAGTAACTCTCAAATGTTTTGGTTTCCTAGTGCATATAAAAGTTATGTTTATACTATATTGTAGTCTATTAAGTGTTCAGTAGGATTATATATAAAAATGTCCTTACCTTAATTTAAAAGTGTTTTATTGCTAAAGTATGCTGATGCTCATCTGAGCCTTCAGTGAATCCTAATCTTTTTGTTGGTTGAAGGTCTTCCCTTGATGTTGATGGCTGCCGATTGATTGGGGTGGTGGTTGCTGAAGGTTGGGGTGGATGCCAGAACGTCTTCAAATAAGACAAAAATGAAGCTTGCTGCATAGATTAACTCTTGCTTTCATGAAAGATTTGTCTATAGCATGCAATGACGTTTGATAGCATTTTACCCACAGTAGAAATTCTTTTGAAATTGGAGTTAATCCTCTCAAACCCTGCTATTGCTTTGTCAATTAAGTTTATAGAATATTTCAATCTTTGGTTGTCATTTTAATGATGTTCACAGCATCTTTAACAGGAGTAAGTCCTTCTCAAGAAACCACTGTCCTTGCTCATCCCTAAGAAGTAATTTCTCTTCCATGCAGGTTTTATCATGACATTGCAGCAATTCAGTCACATCTTCAGGTTTCTACCTGTGTTATTTCTACCACAACCTGTAGTTACTTCTTCCACTGAAGTCTTGAGCCCCTCAAAGTCATCCATGAGGATTAGAATGAGTTTTTCCAGACTCCTACCTGTATTGATAGTTTATTCTTGTTTTTAATGGCACCTAAAATAGCAAATCCTTTCTGGAAGGTTTTCAATTTATTTTGCTCAGATCCATTAGAGGAATTACCATCTATAGCAGGGGTCCTCAAACTACGGCCCACAGGCCACATGCTTTGGTGCGAATTGTATTTGTTCTCATTTTGTTTTTTACTGCAAAATAAGATATGTGCAGTGTGCATAGGAATTTGTTCATAGTTTTTTTTAAAACTATAGTCCAGCCCTCCAACAGTCTGAGGGACAGTGAATTGGCCCTCTGTTTAGAAAGTTTGAGAACGCCTGATCTATAGCCTTACAAAATGTAGTTCTCAAACAATAAGACTCAAAAGTAAAAATTAATCCTTGAACCATAGATTGCAGAATGGATGTTGTGTTAGAGACATGACAACAACATTAATCTTTGTCCTCAGAGCTCTTGTGTGACCAGATGCATTGTGAAATAAGCAGTAATATTTCGAAGGAAGTTTCTTTTCATTTTTGTTTTTCCTGGAGTGCTAGGTCTCAATAGTGGGGCTTGAAATATTTAGTGAATTATGCTGTAAAGAGATGTGCTGTCATTCAGGCTTTATTTTTACATGTATAGAGCACAGGCAAAGTACATTTAGCACCCTAGAGTTATCAGAATGGTAAATGTGTATTGGCTTAACTTAAAGTCAACAACCTATTATCCTCGAATGAGTGAGTCAGCCTGTCTTTTACAGTTTTGAAACCAGATATTGACTATTCCTCTCTGATTTCTAAATGGCATCCTCTTCCAATAGAAGAATGTTTAGTCTTCATTGAAAATTTGTTTACTATAGTTACCTTCCTCAATGATTTTTGATAGATCTTCTGGATAACTTGCTGCTTCACCTTACACTTCCATGTTACGGACATGGCTTCTTTCCTTATACCTCGTAAACTAATCTTGGCTACCTTCAAATTTTTCTTCTGAAGCTTCCTCACCTTTATGAGCTTTCACAGAATTGAAGAAGGTTAGGGCCTTACTCTGTGTTTGTCTGTGGCCTATGAGAATGTTATGGCTGTTTTTTTCCAGAAACTTTCTATCAGCAAAAAGGCTAGTTCACTTTTTTAACATTCATGTGTTTGCTGGGTAGGGCTTCCTTCAATAACTTACCAAGAGACTCATCACAAGTCTTTAATTTGCAAACCCACATCTTCCAAACACAATGAAGTGAGGTGCAATAAAAGGGGGTGCACCCATCCACATGAAATAGAGGCTTTTGTGAGAATTTAAGGTAAAAATCTTGAACTACTATCATCTTTTAATTTTTGAAATAAGATTTAACAGAATTAGATTCAAGTAAGTTGCAGATGATAGCAATAAAGATGAATGAGAATTTTGGATATCATGGTCTTGTCTTGAATCATTGTTAGAAAACAACCTCTAAAATATGCCTGTCTTATTTTCCTGGCTCCTAGTTTAGACTGTAAACTCTGGAAGGGTAAGAATAGTTATCTACATTTTCCCCCAAATCTTCCCACTTGTTTTCATATATCTATAGGGTTATGTGCTGAACTGAACTATGGGTACAGTAAGGCTTCTATAACTTTGATAAGAAAAGCCCTGTGCCCATAAATTAACACCTTCAGTCTCATCATTCACTGATATTGAACTACATGAGTTATGCTAACTTCGTAAATGAAGGACAATGATGAAACAGAGAGTGCTGAAACCATTTCTGGAATGTGTGCAGGACAGGTGACTCTGTTGTTCATGGACATACTAGTCTTCACTTATTTATTTTATCATGTGTATTTACTTTATCTCTATGTAGTAAACGCACATATTAGGACCTGTGTTTTCTGGAACAAGATCTTCAACAGGAGAGATCTGCTTTGTAGTGGCTAATAAATCACTCATTTTATCTGCATAAAAATAAAGTCACAAATGAATGGAAAGACATTCCATGTTCATAGGCTGGAAGACAATACTGTTATAATGCGAGGAATACTAAAGCATCTATACATCCAATGTAACCACTATTAAACCCCCAATGACTTTTTTCCAAAAATTTTAAAACTGGCTGGGGAAAGTGGCTCCTGTCTGTGGGCATTTTGGAAAGACAAGAGAGGAGGATCAGTTGAGGCCAGGAGTTTGAGATCAGCCTGGGCAACATAGTGAGACTCTGTCTCTACAAACAAACAAACAAACAAACAACATACACAGTTAGTCAGATGTAGTAGCAAGGGCCTGTAGTTCTAGCTGCTTGGGAGGCTGAGGCAGGAGATCTGCTTTAGCCCAGGAGTTTGAACCTATAGTGAACTCTGATCATGCCATTATGTTTCAGCCTAGGTGACAGAATGCCTAGATCTTTTGTCTTGAAGGACAAAAACAAAACCAGAACAATAACAACAAAAGTCCTAAAATTCTCAAGGGAGCCAAAAGTAGCTAAAATAATCTTCAAAAAGAAGAATAAAATTGAAAGTCCCACATTTCTTTATTTCAAAACTTATCATGAAGCAACAGAAATCAGAACTGCAGGTCCTGTGGTACTGGCGTAAAAATAGACATATAAATGAGTGGAATAAGAAAGACAACCCAGAAAAAAATCCCTACCTAGGATTGTTAAGATCATTTAATGGGTAAAGGCTAGTCTTTTCAACAAATAGTGGTGGGAAAACTATATTCACATTCAAAAGAAGTTGGGTACTTATACCAAAACAAAAATTAACTCAAAATGTATTAAAGACCTAAACGTAAGAGCTAAAACTATTAAACTCTTAAAAACACAGTGGAAAAGCTTCATGACATTTGATTTTATCCATATGACACCAAAAACATAGACAAACAAAGAAAAAACAGATAAATGGGATTTCATCATATTAAAAAAATCTGTGTTTCAGAGGATATTACTAGCACAGTGAAAAGACAATTGACAGAAAGGGAAAAAGTACTTGCAAATTATATATCTGATAAGGGATTAATATTTAGGATATGTAAAGAACTACAATTCAACAGCCAAAAAACAACTCAGTTAAAAAATGGCCAAATAATTTGCTCAGACATTTCTCCAAAGAATATAGACAGATGATCAAGAGTACATGAAAAGATGTTGAACATCACTAATTAAGAGAGAAATGTGAATTAAAAATCCAATGAGAAACCACTTCACATCCATCAAAATGGTTGTGCTAAAACAGAAACCAGAAAATAACAAGTGTTCCTGAGCAAGTAGAGAAACTGGAACCTTCATGCACTGTTGGTGGGAAGGTAAAAAATTTCAGTTTTGTTGTAAAACATTACGGCAGTTTCTAAAAAAAAATTAAACATGGAATTATTGGGAAATTCAGCTTCAGCGTGGGGAAACCGAGGCCTTGGGGCCACATGTAGCCTTCAGATCTCACAGAATAAATCCCTTTATTAGGATTAATAAGGAATTTTTTCTGTAAAATTTGGATTCAGTCAAAAGGCTGCATTAAAAAGGATCCAGAAGGTCACACCTGACCCCTTAACACCACCGCCGTGTACACATGAAAAGGTTAAAGTGCTGAATTTTAGGTATATTTCACCCGAAACAGACAGCCAAGCAAACCATCAACAGCCTGATGGCAATTACATTAGCCTAATCAATAGCCTAATTTAAAGATTTTAAATCACAGAGTTCCTCAGAATAAAAGGCTCTCACCAAAGAAGCGGAAGACGAAGCTGCTATTCAGACTACTTTTTATCTAGGCAGGAGGATGCGTGACCGCTGATGACATGTCACAGGTTTCGATTGAAACATTATACGTTAGTCCGCTCCATGTTGCTATCAAGGACTACCTGAAGCTTGGTGATTTATTAGAGAAGAGGTTTGTTTGGCTCATAGTTTTGCAGACTGTTCAAGAAGCATCATGCCAGCACCTGCTTCTGGTGAGGGCTCCAGGGAGCTTCCAGTCAGGGTGGAAAGTGAAGGGGGAGCAGGTGTGTCCCATGACAAGTGAGGGAGCCAGAGGGGGGGAGGGGCTGGGCTCTTTTAAACAACCCCCTTTCCTGTGTGAGAACTCGCTCCTTCTCACAGGGAGGGCACCTGGCCACTCGTGAGGGCTCTGCCGGCCTGACGCACACACCTCCCGCCAGCCCCCACCACCCACACTGGGATCATAGTTCACCAGGAGCTTTGGAGGGGTCACTGTGTGTAAAGCATATCACATCAGCATTGCCAGCTTACACCCCCAAATACCATTCTAATGTGTATTCTATAATGCCGCTGAAGAACAATCAAGAGGAGCTTATCATTACCCCTCTCAGTTTACTTGAGTGCAATTTTCAGAGCTTTCATGTGTTCCTGGGAGAAACAGCTTTGGAATGTATGAATTTATGCCTATACCCTTATTGCTAAAGAAAACAATCGAAACTGTTGCTATCTGAGGACTAAAAAATGGCCCACGCCAGCAGGAGAGTTTTTTCAAGGAAAGGAAGTTGGTTCTTAGTGAAAGGTCAATTGTGCACAGAACCTATTATACAGCAGGAGATCTCTGGTTTCCACTAATCTCCAACTATTAATAGCATAGTAGGTTCCTGATGTCCTAATTTACTAACACATGAACTAACAGGTGACTTGATCAAACAAAACAGAATGCCTGTGTAGCATATGTTATAAAATTAGGCTTTAATATACCTTTGTGGTGGTGCCAATTTCTGCAGAAGTATGCAGGCAACTGTAGACACCTCGGTCTGTTTGCACAAAAGGGTTTTCTTAACAACCCAGTGTTGAACTGGAAGATGAAAATGAGCTTTTCTTGAAACGGAAATATGGACAACCTTTTGCTAAGGAGAAGGCTCGGGAATCATTCTGATCAAATCAATCAAATCACCATAACTTGCAATATCAAAAGTATCACTGTTGCTACTTTTGGGAGACTAGGCCATAGAAAAGGCAAATTGATTTTATTTTCTGTATCTTTAACTTTTATTTTAATTAAATGTCATATAGTGTCGTGTGCATTTATTTTGTTCTTTATTTTCTTGGTGTTATTCTTAGCTATCTTTTTTTTTTTTTTAAATTATGTGATGGGTAGGAATGAGACCAAAAAAGCCACTTGTAATATCAAATACCCTGAACATTGTTGGGCAGAAGGGGAGACCCTGGAATTACTGGGATCCTTTGTTAAATTTCTTTTGTTGTTATTACACTTTGGCTGGGTCAGGGTTTGAACCTGCCACCCTCAGGTTTATGGGGCCAGTGCCCTACTTATTGAGCCACAGGCACTGCCCAATCCTTTACTAAATGTTTTGAGGGGGGAGAGAAAAGTTTTATTTTTAAAAGCAATCATGTGCCCTGAAACCTTTGATCCGGAGGGGGAGAAATACTACTCTTTGAGTACTCTTGAGTACTCTTTGTTTTCTGGGAAAAAATTCACAACATAATCGCTAGCTATCATTTAAAATCATGCTTCTCAATTTTTCTTAATGTCATGGAATCATCTAAGAAGTTTGAACGATACTGGTAGCCTGGATCCATCCTAAATGTGAGTTAGCCTCTAAAGGCCCCTGACATTTATAGTTTGGATAATTTCCCTGTGGAATCTGAGGCACAGCAAAGGTACTGAGTGTCTTTGACACTGAGAATCACAGGTGGTGAGCACTATTGTGCAAGGTTTCTCTCTGAAGCTGGATGGAGTTTGTCTTGTTTTCATTCCTTCTGCTGACATCCAATAATATTATCTATTGTGACCAAAGCTCATCAATACGTGAAAGCACTGAAAACGAGCTGTTGCAACTACTTACATTATAAAGGCATCTTGTACTGAGAAAGGATAACCAGAAAAAGTGAGGTCTAAGAGAACAGAGGTCTTCTCAAGGAGACCCCAAGGATACACCTGTGACTGGTCCTCCCAGTGGTGACTCAGCTCTTAGGAATTTGTAGAAACTTAACTTCTCTGGACCTAGAAACAAACACTTGCTTCCACTCTTCAAAAACCTGCTGTTCTGTAAAAGCCTGAGCCCAACTCTCCAGCTTGATTCAAGCTGACCAGTGAGAAAGGTATCTGTAGGCCAGAGCTTTTTGGCTGGGGATAAAAAGCAGAAAACTGAGCCAGTCCAGGAGCTGGGCTATTTTGAATTACTCAGTGTCAGCTGCAAATTGAAATAAAGCCCTTCTGTTTTTAAACACGGTGCTCTCCATTGGGCCTCATCTTCCTGCAACAATCCTTTTAATTAGAAGTTGTGGACCACTCAGTAACCTAGTAATGAGAACGAAGAAGCAAAAGTAATAACCATTTATCTGCAATAGTGTAGAGAAATCCGGAACACTACATGGTAAGTGGGGAACCTTCCACATGCAACTTCTAGGTGGAGATAGTCAAGGCTCTTTGATGAGCTAAGAAAGAAGAAACTTCTTTTTAGGAGTGTTTTCTTGAATCAAGTTGAAAATTTCTGGCAACAACTTAACTATTGACTTTCCTGAGATTAATTATGGGTTTTGAGGTCACTTGGAAACATAGGAAACGTTGTCTTGTGTCGTTCATCATGAAAACATAGCTTTTAGACTAATAACATTTCTACCCAAGCACATATGAAGTTAAAATTTGCTTCTGATTTTATTCTCTCTATTCTCTGAAGTCTTGCTTTTTATGTAGTCACCGAGTTGCTTGGTTATTTCTGGAATAACAGGCATCTCCACAATTACAGATTTTATATATAGTAGGGAGAGAAATAACATGTTAGCACACAAAACTCAACTCTGAGGAGTAAGGAAAGTTTACTCCTCATTTTTCATGCAAGGTCTCTGGCAGAGTCAATGTAAGCAAAGAAAACCTAGAAAGTTTTTTTTTTCCTCAGAAACATAATTATATTATTTTTTCCCCCAATCATAAGATCAAACCTATGGCATTTCCTTACTTTTGTATTTGCACACATTTGGGTTCTTGTTTCTCATAGGAGATTTTTTTGCACAGTGTATGGGCTATATTCTGCCATTATGGTGCTTGTGAGATAGCAGTGTTAATTTTACAGAGGTGGTAGCACCTGGAGCCTCCAGAAACTGCCTCCTTCTTTTTTGCTTCAGTTAACATTTTGATTCTGTCTTTGATAGTCCAGGATTGACAATAGCAGAGTCAGCATGCATTCCTGACTCCACCCAGAGCAGATTTGGACTATAAATCTCATGGAATAAACTGCTTGCGGATATCCTCTGTTTAGACATTTGCTCTGTTGTAAGTACAGATGAGCATGCATTTTGGTGCCTTTATGTTCTTAGAAAATCACATGTGTGTTTGAGAAGCATTGTCACTCCAGCTTAACATTCATTTCCCAGAAAGGCATATGTTTTGGATTTTAATAAATTCTTTAACTCTTTGTTAGAGAAATTCATTAATTTGATGAAGTCAGATGGAAGGTATGACCCTTACCATCCACACTTTCTATCTAGTAAAAAGCACATAAACAAGAAGCAGGAGATCTAGACATGACTGGTTTCTTGGATGAACTTGATGCTATATTAATCTTGGATCTAATTATTCTGCTATTAAGATATTAGTCAATTAAATGCAGATTATTATACATTTTTTAAGCAGTGCATTATTTTATATATGAAGTATAATCTTTTGATTTGGCTATTCTATATTATCTTGAGCTAAAGATTAAAAATCTTTTTTTCTTATTTTTTTTTCATTTCCTATTTCATGTCTCAATTTCAAATACTCCAGCTTTGTGAATGTATTTGTATATGTGTGTGTGTGTGTGTGTGTGTTTGATTCTGATTTCCAGAATTAGTGGAGAAATTTTCCTTCCAATTTAGAGATACTATTAGGGTCAATAGTTTCTCTAAAATTAAAAATGAAGTTCAAATAGTTATATTGGTGGTTTCCCAGCTTTGATTTTCTTTCAAATTTGGTAACTTTATTGTTATCCACAAAGTTTGGATGAATCTTTTGGCTTCAGATATAAGTGAATAGGCACAAGCCTGCCACAAACAAAATAAAAACATTTGACACGTATGGAGTTAGGAGGAATTCCATGTATGATCTCGGTTTTACAGACCAGAAGAGTTTATTTTGAGGCACACAGGCAGTCAGAGGCACAACCTGTTAGGGCTCAGATCTTTGCTGCTTATACTAGATTTTCACATTATATCCTCTACTCCAGTGGTTCTGGTGTTTCATGGAACATGAAAATAGGTGACGTTGGCATATCAATTTAGAATTGAGACGTTTAGGAGTTTTTCCTTTCCAAGGAAGCTCATCAGAAATTACCATCCAACATCTGCTGTCACCTTATTTCACTAAAGCTAGTCAATTTAATGTCAAAAACATTGGAAGAACACAATCACAAAAGAAATGACAATGCTTATACTGAATAAATTTAGTGCTATGAAAAACAAACTCCATTGCTGTTTCTCTTCCCACTATCCTGGGGATGTGGTACTTCTGCTCTGTCTTCAGTGCTGAGATTTGATACAGCTTTAGAAAAATAAAGTACTCGAAACCATCCTGTCCTGAGGTTGAATCTTTGTTCTTCCATTTAGTAGCTAAATAGCCCAGTGCAAATCAACTTAACTATTCTGAATTGCTACTTCTTTGCTTCTATAAAAAAGAAATAGTGTAGTAAAAGTGAGCTCTCTGTTTAAGTTGTGCTGAGTAAAATAGAATATTTAAAATATCTAGAACCGGGAGAGTGCTGGAAGATGGTGGCGGAGATGGTCCCATAGCCCATCTCTCCCCGGTCAGCAGGTGAGAGGGTGAGAGCTCTGGATCTTTCCCCACGTGAACTATTAGAGTGGACGGGCAGTAGATGAGACCCAGAGATCGGGAGGATTGGCCTGTTTGAAATATAGTTCTTAACCGTGGAAACTGTTGCAAACCATTTCCCTCTGCCTGGTGGAGGGGCAGCCGGCCCCTCCCACAGGGAGGACAGCAGGTCCCAACCCACAAGCTCTAATCAGAGAAAATTACACTGAAGCGTGGAACTCAGAGCTTAACAATCAGAAAGGGACTACTGGGAAGCACAGAATCCCGGGCAGCCCTGGTGCAAGCCGAGGGGTCCGTACTCTGCCGGACTAACACATTGGAATGTCCAAAATGGCGAGCGCCTTTTACCCAGATCAATGAGAGGGAGAAAGAATTGGCGATCAATCAGAGTTACACTAGGCGGGGACCATAGTAAACCCTGAGAGGGGCGGAAAAGACACTTTGATCTGTGGAAGCTGTGGAAGTTGGTGAGGAGGGCCACTGGGCACATCAGCTGGAGAATAACTGAAGTTCAAGTTCCCACCAACAGCCCCGCAAAGTCCCCGCCCTCTAGCCTGCACTGCGGCTGGGAGCGGCTGGGAGCCGCG
>CAUYON010126598.1:0-14680 GCA_963573935.1 Arctocebus calabarensis | reverse complement strand
GAGAAGCATTTGGTAACCGGCTTTCCAGACACCCCGTGTATAGTTATGGATTTGGGAGAAAAGACCAGGGTTAGAGAGAAGTACAGAAAAGGTTGCTCCAGTGTCCAAAAGAAATTTTATCTCCTGGCGCTCCACTGTAAGGCAAACCTGGGGCTCTTGAGGGGTGATAACACAAGCTGGAACCAAGAGAATTTGCCCCAGGCACCCATAAATTCCATCTTTAAGGGACCTTCTACTCAACAGGAGAGAGGGCCAGAGGAAACCCAACAGAAATCCCCTAGTTGGCGGAGTTGCATGGCCATGAAGAAGACAGACATTTGCACCTACATGAACAAACATTACAAACTTTAAAACCTCCCTTTTCTTTCCTAATAACCCATTTGGAAACCCATTTGTTCTTTGCATGGTAGCCCTCCCAACTCCCTGCTGACTTAGGTATATAAGGCCCATGTTCTAGCACTGAGATACCTATCGCTGAGTACTTCTGTGTGTTTGGGCACTGTGCACTAATTAAACTCTGTCTTTTTTCTTGGTAATATGTATTTGTCAGTTTCATTTGCACTTCCCCTAGCATTAGACCTAAGAGGGTACAGGAAATTTTTCCTTCCCAACCTTTGCAAAGACTTTTTTCAGGGTGGTACACATAAACAAATATATTCTTCTGCACCCTACTCCATACCTGCCCCCTCTCCCTTTTTGAGGGGAGGAGACAGAGTCTCACTCTGTCCCCCTGGGTAGAATGCCCTGGCATCATTATAGCTCACAACAATCTCAAACTCTTGGCTCAAGTGATCCTCTTGACTCAACCTCCCAAGTTGCTGGGACTGCAGGCACCTGCCACAATGCTAGGTTAATATTTCTATTCTTAGTAGAGATGGGGTCTTGCTTTGCTCAGGGTGGTCTGGAATCCCTCAGCTCAACCAATCCATCAGCCTTGGTCTCAGCCTCCTGGAGTGCTGAGCATGAGCCACTGCACCTTTTTTTTTTTGAGGCAGAGGCTCAAGCTGTCACCCTGGATAGAGTGCCATGGCATCACAGCTCACAGCAACCTCCAATTCCTGAGCTCAAGCAAGTCCCCTGCCTCTGCCTCCCAAGTAGCTGGGACTACAGGTGCCCGCCACAACTCCCAGCCATTTTTTGGTTGCAGTCGTCATTGTTGTTTGGCGGCCCAGGCTGGATTTGAACCCGCCAGCTCAGGTGTACGTGGCTGGCACCTTAACTGCTTGAGCCACAGGTGCCAAGCCAAGCACCTGACCTTTTTTTAAACAAAAAATTTTATATTGCCCAACAATTATGCACCTTGCTTTCTTTCACTTGAAGATGTATCTCTGAAACCTTTCCATTTCTGTACCTAGAGAGCATTGTTAATGTTTTTGTGCTTAAATAGTATTCACTGTATGTATGTGCCATACTTTAGTTTTTACTTTTTTTTTTTTTTTCAGATAAAGGCTTGTTTTATTTGGATGATTGATCATCATCATGGAGGCCACCATGTACAGGCAAGAGGAGGGCGCTCTACTTCTTGGTCTCTTCCTCTGTAGTCAGGGTCTTGGTGATCTCCTCCTGCTTGGCCTGGAGGGGCTCTTCACGGGGTTTGCGTGATTCCTTGGTATTGCACCTGTGGGCCTCAGCCTAGTCAGCCAGGGGCTTCTTGCGAGCCTTGTCTGCCTTCCCCTTGTGGATGTGTTCCATGAGAATCTGCTTGTTTTTGAGCACAGTCCCTTCACCTTTAGGTACAGGCTGTGATGCATGTGGGGGTCAATCTTTTAGATTCACAGTATCGTCTCAGCAGCCTAGGCAGAATCCTCCTCCTCCTCATCCAGGTTACCTTCTCAGGCATTCTCGAATTGGCTGTACCCTTTCGCTTACCTCTGCCTATATGCCTGCCCTTCTGGTGGGCCAACGTGTTTTTCCAGCATAGAGCTCAGGAATGGACAGTCACAGTCTTGAGGATAACCAGCCCATCTTTCATCAGCTTCCAGATCTGCTGATGGGAATTGGCATTGGTGATTCCTTTAGTCTCATTGGGGTCCAACCAGACCTTCTTTTTGCCACAGCAGAGGACACTAGAGGTAAGCCTCTTCTGAAGTCTGAGCTTACTCAAGGCTCCAGTTGCAGTAGCAAAAGGAAAAGCCATGTGCCATAATTTAAAAAATAAATATTAAATAATAAAGTATAATAACTATTCAATACTTATGAAATATATCAATATTGTTCTGGTTTCAATGGTGGTGTCCCTCCAAAATTCATGTTGAAATGTAATCCCAATGCACCACTATTAAGTGTATGGCCGTTAGCAGGTGATTACAAAGGGATGGAGATTGAAAGGAGTGTTTTCTGCCTTCTGCCGTGGAAGCAGGGAGCAGCCCGCACCAGGCACCAGGGATGGTGCCTTGATCTTGGACTTCCCAGCCCTCAGAACTGTAAGAAATTAATTTCAAAAGATCCTATCCAAGGATTTCATTATAGCAGCACACATGGACTAAGATAAACATAAAGATTTACAGATATTAATATTTATCTAATGCTCCTATTCAGAGACAATTCGGTCTTTTGGATCAGTGTCACAAACAGTGAAGTGATGAATAACCAGGTATGTTTGTGATTTCATACGTGTGCAAGTGTATCTGTAAAGTAAATACTTCAAGGTGGAAGTGTAGGGAGGGTATGTGCATTTGTAATTTTGATGGATGTTTGCCAAACTGCTTTCCATAGAGGTTGTACCAACGTCCCATCAGCACTGCAGGGGGGATGAGGAAGACTGGCTCTATGGGGCAAGCCAGTCTCATTCCTGAGAAGCTGAAGTGGGGCAATTCACCTCTTGTTTAGTCCTCCCCAGTACAAACATACAACAAATTCCTTACAGAAAAAGGGAAGGGGGCTCTGCACCTGTGGCTCAATGGTCTAAGGTGCCAGCCACGTACACCTGAGCTGGCAGGTTCGAATCCAGCCCGGGCCCACCAAACAATGGTGGCTGCAACCAAAAAATGGCCGGGCATTGTGGTGGGCACCTGTAGTCCCAGCTACTTGGGAGGCGGAGGCAAGAGACTCGCTTGAGCCCAGGAATTAGAGGTTTCCATGAGCTGTGATGATATAGCACTCTATCCAGGGTGACAGCTTGAGGCTCTGTCTCAAAAAAAAAAAAAAAAAAGGGAGGGGGCGTCTTTCAGCACATCTTGCCCAGGAAAGGGATCAAAATAGCAATATTCATCCCTTTGCAGGAATGAAAATTGAAAGACCACAGATGTCAGGAAATTCAGGCTGCCACATGGTCTTCATAGGGATGCTCATGGCAACCTCCTGTGAGGAGCCGCTCCCGTTCCCCAGCCCTCCGGCACAGCTGCAGCAGGTGCCGCCTTTAGAACTGAGCTGGTACACAGGTCTTCAGCGGTTCCACCTTGGCCCATTTTTCTTCCCATTCTGTGCACTTTCCCTATTTTATTTATCACTATGTCTTTTATTCTTTCTTTTGTTTTTGTTATTCTTGTTTTTCTTTTTTTCTGTCCATTATGTTATTTTTATATTTTCACTTTTGTTATTTAAAATATCACCTTTAGTGATCAGTTTACATACAATAAAATTTATTCATACATTTTAAGTGCTCAGTTTGATGACTTTTGACAAACACGTGCACCTAAGCAAGATAGAGAATCTGTCTAGCACCCTAGAAAGTGTCTTAAGTTTCTTAAGTCTTCCTGTCTGCTTTCTGTCACTGTAAATTAGTTTTGCTTGTTTAAAAATTTTAGATAAATGGAACCATGTGTAGGCATCTTTGCACATCTAGCTTCCTTTATTCTGCAGAGAGATTTTGAGATGGATGCAACATCCATGTTGTTGCATCTATTAGTCATTTAAAACTTTTTGGGCGTCGCCCACATATACCGAGGCTGGCGGGTTTGAACCCAGCCTGGGCCAGCTAAAATCAATACTGACAACTGGAACAAAAAATAGAGGGCAATGGGTGGCACCTGTGGCAGTGGGCAGGGCGCCGGCCCCATATACCGAGGTAGGTTCAAACCCAGCCTTGGCCAAACTGCAAAAAAAAAAAAAAAAAAAAATAGCTGGGCGTACTGGTGGGCACCTGTAGTCCCAGCTACTCGGGAGGCTGAGGCAATAGAATCTCTTAAGCCCAAGAGTTTGAGGTTGCTGTGAGCTGTGATGCCACAGCACTCTACCAAGGGCATCATAGTGAGACTCTGTCTCAAAAAAAAAAGTGTAAATGAAATGCAAACTTTTTATTATTATCCTTTTGTATAGATAGGCCAAATTTGTTTTACGCATTTCCCTAGTCAATGGATAGTTAGATTGTTTTGCAATTTTTAGCAGTTGCAAATAAACCTACTATGCCAATTTGGTACAAGCCTTTTTGTTTTTAAAGATAACTTATTACTTTAATAACTGAGACCTTCACAGACTTTCGAGCAACCAAATCATAGGGCCGCCAGCTTCCTGTGCCTATTTACATTCGTGCCCAAGTCTCTGTGGGTGTTGGGGCTTCAGGGGTCCCAGTTCCCCAGACCCAGTTGAACTGGTTTGATTACTTGGCTGAGCTAGAAAATTCAACTGAGGCACCACACCTGGTAACGGAAAGTAAAACCGAATGCAAACTGAAAATAAAACTGGAGCAGCACGGGCAGCATGAAGAGAGAGCAAAGTGACTTGCACAAGTTTCAGTGCAACAAAGAGAAGTTTAGAGCACTACCAAGGAGGGTTGGAAGTGAGAGCCTCTCTGGAAGAAGAGAAGGGAAAGGCAACTGCAGGAGTGAAATTGAAAGCCTCTTCATTTGAAATTGGCTGCAAGCCTTTCATTGGCCTCTCTGCATCGCCAGACAGTATTGTCCTTTTCTATTGGTCATTGGTTACCGAGGTTACTTCATAACCACTTCTCATTGGCCCTTCAGATTGCTTGGCTCTTCAGGCCAGGTTTGAAGGCCAGGACTCGCCTTCTGAGTCCCAACTATCTTGGACTAAAAATTAACCTTTTAGGGTAAAATCAGGTCTTTCCCCCTAAATAGAGGTTTAATGCAAAGTGTTCCACCAGAAAATTGTCCAGGTTCAATACTGTCAAACTCTCAGGGTGGACACATAGAAAGTAATTTTAGCCACCCTGGGAACTCCAAATTGCAGTTTTATACAAGTGAAAAGAGACCCCACTTAGGTCAAATTGAGAAAATCACATTTCTTCTCTTGTAACACGCCCACCTGCATGGCCTCCCTGCCCAGGTAGATGGGAAAACCTATGGAAGTGCTAATTAACTCTCACCTACATGAGAGTCACTCACCTGGGTAGCTTTGAATTCCCCACACTCTCCCCCAGAGACCTGCTATACCCATCATCTGGAAACTTGTTAGAAATGCAAATTTCTATTAGAGCAGTAGGTCTCACGCTTGCTTTAGGCGTTTGTCACTGCGGGCCTGGCCTCTGCATTAGACTCCCTGGCAGAGCTTGTTAGAACAGCTGGGTCCATCCGGCTCCGTGCCTGTGGCTCAACCAGCTAAGGCGCCAGCCACGTACACTTGAGCTGGCGGGTTCGAATCCAGCCCGGACCCACCAAACAACAATGACGACTGCAACCAAAAAATGACCAGGCATTGTGACGGGCGCCTGTAGTGCCAGCTACTTGGGAGGCGGAGGCAAGAGACTCGCTTGAGCCCAGGAATTGGAGGTTGCTGTGATCTGTGATGCTACAGCACTCTATCCAGAGTGACAGCTTGAGGCTCTGTCTCAAGAAAAGAAAAAAAAAAGAACAGCTGGGTCCGGCCCCAGAATTCAGTGGGTCTAGAGTGGGGCCTGAGAATTTGCATTTCTTTCTTTCTTTTTTTTTTGAGATAGAGTTTCACTATGTCATCCTCGGTAGAGTGCCATGGCATCACAGCTCACAGCAACCTCAAACTTTTGGGCTTAAGCAATTCTCTTGCTTCAACCTCCCAAGTTGCTGGGACTACAGGTGCCTGCCACAACGCCCAGCTGGGTTTTTTGTTGTTGTCGCTGTTGCAGTTGTCATTGTTGTTTAGCTGGCCCATGCTGAGTTGGAACCCGCAAGCCTCAGTGCATGTGGCCAGCACTGTAACCACTATGCTACGGCGCCAAGCCAGAATTTGCATTTCTAACAAATTCCCAGGCGACTATGATGCTGCTGCTTTGAGAAGCATGGCACTAGAGATTCGGGTCCAGTTGGCGTGCACGGGGCGGGCCCAGGGAGCCGACGCGGAAATGCTCCTCCATGCACGGTTCTGAGGTGCAAGCCCAGGCCGGGAACTCCTGACCCATGGCCTCTCCAGAAGAACAGAAGGACTTCCTACAGGGCTCCTCCCTTCAGCTAGTCTCTCCTTACACGTCCACTGTGTGGTGCTCCTGGGTCCCTCTCAGGCAGTGATTTTTCAGCTGGACTGCCGAGGCACACTGGTATGCCATGAGAGGATCTTCAAGTGTGCTGTGAAAAGTTTTGAAGATCATTAATTAAATTCTTGTAGAAACCATTTCAAAGCACAGTAAGTATATTCTTTTTCTTTTTTGCGGTTTTTTTAGTTGGGGCTGGGTTTGAACCCGCCACCTCCAGCATATGGGGCTGGCGCCTTACTCCTTTGAGCCCTAGGCACCTCCCCGTTTTTTCTTTTTTTAACACCTTTTTTTTAGATCAACATAATTTAAGGGTGCTTAATTAAAGGAAGTTTAACTATATGTTCAAGTGTGCTGTGAAATAGAAAAGATTGGAAAACACTGCTCTAAGGATCTGTAGGGCCCTGAAACCGAGCAGGCCTCCTGGAGTGCGGGGTTCAGCTGACAGCTCATGGGGTTGGCCCCAGATGCCCCAGGAGCTGAGACGACAGCTCAGAGGAGGGAGTCTGTTGAGAGCTCTGGGCAGAGCCACAGCCCCCTTGGCGGGAAAGGAACATGTCTCTTTTGGTGCTTTGGGAGCAGTAAGCATGGAAACTATTGCCAAGGGCCTTGGGAGTGTGGCTGTTTTTGACCTGTTAATGAAGTCATATTAAATTCCCAAACGACTATTCATTATACTACATTTACGTGCAAGCTTTTGATTTTTCAGCCATGTTTATCTCAGGTTTGGTCACCCAAGACTTCTGATTGTTTTTACTCTTTTATTAAAGCATAATTTGCTTAAAATAAAATACGTGAATCTTAAGTGGACAGTTCAATGAAATTTTTTTTTAACCTATGTATATATACACCCACGTAACCACCACTCAGATCAGGACAGACAACATTTCCTTCATTCCAGCAAGTTCCCTGAGACCCTTCCCAGTCAGTCCCCACCTCTCACTGCCCCAACAGGTAAGCACTGACCTCTCTCATCATAGGTGAGTTTTGCCTCATCTTAAACCTCATATGAGGTGCTCTTTTGTATCTAGTTTCTTTTGGTCAATATTGTGGTTTTGAGGTTTATCTACATTGTTGCATATAAAGCAACTCATTCAGTTTTTGTGCTGTGCTGTACAGCACGCTATATTTATAGTGTGCTATAAATAGACATTCTTCTATTGATGGGCATTTGGGTCGTATTTAGTTTGGGGCTACTATTGACTCAGCTCCAATGTACCTTTTTGCCCATGTCTTTTGGTGTGCATAAGTACTCATTTCTTTCAAGGAATATACCCCGGGGTAGAACTACCTGGTCGTATGGTAAGTTTATATTTAATTTTAGAAGACATTGCCAAGCAGTTCTACAAAGTGCTTATGCCAGTAGCATACGAGAATTCACTTGCTCCACATCCTCACCGATCCTTGATACTTTCAGAGGTTTAGCTTTAGCCGTTCTAGTGAGTATGTAGTCACACAGCATTGTACTTTTAGGTTGAGATTTCCCTGTCGCCACTGATGTTGAGCACCTTTTCATAGTCCGACGGCCATTTAGATATTCTTTTGTGTGAAGATCCTGTTCAATTCATTTGCTCTTTTTTTTTTATATGGGGTAGCTACGACCTTTTATTAAAGGTGAAAGTGTTGTGAAATAGCACTTCACTTGTGCTTGGAGTTGAGAGGGGCTCCAGTGGATTTGGGAAGAGGATAACAAGGAGAGAAAAGCCCTTCCCCACAGGTCCCGGAAGCTGATTGGTCTCTGTCTCTCCAGAACATAGCACAGGTTGAGGCACAAACTCAGAAAAAATTCTCCAGGTAGGAGGACTTTGTTTTGGTGGGGGTGCTGTCATGGACCTTGCAATGAATGATCCTCTTCACCCTACTTTTCCACATCTCTGAAGCTACACCAGACCTTAGGACACCCTCCAATTCTGAGCAGGTCGCCCCTGAGCAGCCACAGGCCACCAGCTCATGGAGATAGCCCTGATTCAATCTTGCCGATCAGGCTGCTTGAATCCGAGGGAACAGTGGTCCCCAAACTTTTTGGCACCAGGGACTGGTTTCATAGAAGACCATTTTTCGGCTCGGCGCCTGTGGCTCAGCGGGCTAAGGCGCCAGCCTCGTACACCTGAGCTGGCGGGTTCGAATCCAGCCCGGGCCCGCTAAACAACAATGACGGCTGCAACCAAAAAATGGCCGGGCGTTGTGGCGGGCACCTGTGGTCCCAGCTACTTGGGAGGCAGAGGCAGGAGACTCGCTTGAGCCCAGGAATTGGAGGTTGCTGTGAGCTGTGATGCCACAGCACTCTATCCAGAGTGACAGCTTGAGGCTCTGTCTCAAAAAAATAAAATAAAATAAAATACTAGTTTCTTTTTTTTCAATATCAGATGATGTATTTAATTGTTTAGTTGATTCCTGTTGACTTGAAAATTTCACTTTCAGATTGTTATATATTTCCCGTAAACCTTCATTAAAACGTTTTTGCTTATTTGGTTTGCCATATTTTTCCTTATTTTCTGAGTAAGGAAATACATACTTTGGTCCTGAAAAAGCAGTTGCATGAGTACCAAAAGAGAAAATGGGTAGTTTGTTCATGGGAAGCCTTTATAGCTCCGTCAGGAATTTCATCTATTCGAGTGGGCCACTGAGAATAAAGATAAGGTTTTTAGATTGGAAAATTGAGTCATGTTTCAGGGACAAGGGTATGTCTGAAGCCCAGGAGATAGGGAGGAGCTGCAGCAATGTGGAGTGTGGACAGAGTGCCGGCTCTCAAGCTGGCCGGCGGGGAGGATGCCTGGCGTGTCTCGACATACCTGGTCCCTTCTGGCCACATCCACAGCCCAGGAGCGAGACCGCAGAGTAGGGGTAAGGACGGGGGCTTGAATGAAACTTTAAAACATTATGCTACATGAAACAGGCGAGACACACATTTATGACTTCACATAAATGAAGTATTAGAGGCTACCAAGTGCTAAGGGGAAAAGGAATGGGAAGACCATAGTGTCAATTTGGGGTATGAAAAGGTCTTGGAAGTGGTGGTAATGAGTGTACGATACAGTAAATGTAATTTATGCCACTGAATTCTGCACTTAAAAATAGTTAAAATGATAAATTTTATGTCATATATTTTACCACAATTTAAATTTTTTAAATTATTTAAGTAGGATTTTAAGAAATAGATTTTAATAAAAGATGAGTTTCCACTGGATATAATGACTTTGTGTCACTGAAAATCTTGTCTATTTGAGGGGGTCCCTGTGTTCCCCACGATCTTTTTGTGCAGATTAGAAAACTGTGTTCTGTAGAAATAGATTTCTGCCTGAGAGCACTGTTGTGGCTGTCTCTTTCCTCTGACACATTTCAGAGCCTAAAGCAATAAAACTTATAATATGTTGCAAAAAGTAACATAACAAATTTGCTTATTGTAGCCTTTTAATTATGTTTCTTGCTTTTGAAGCAAGTTTTTTCAGAACACCACATTAAAAGAAAATAGCTATCCAAGGAAATTGATGAAGAGACTTTTACTTATATTTGGCTTTTGACTTTTGTATTCTCAGTAATGAAAAGGGAAATGTGCCTTATGGTTGTGAAGCTGCTAATGTCTTTGTTTATTTATTTATTTTTTTAACAGTTTTTATCTTTTGCCTGCTTTTCCAGGGTTACGCCTGTGTTTACATAGCAGCATTGGGTCAGAGGCCGCTCTCAAGCCTCCACTTTTTGTTGATGGCTATTTGTGAATTGAGGGTGCATTCAACCTTCAGGCCAAGGTCAAGTTTGCCTGGTGCTTAGTGTCTCTTGGGCCTGCTAGTGGACTCCATCATTGGCTGGGTTGCCTGGGTAGTTGGGACTTGCTTCTGCTGGGCACCCTACCATGCCCCCTGTGGTCATCCAGGGTGTATGGAAGGTTGATCCCTATGACAGGTCTTCCGTGGACTCCTCCCTGTAAATCTCTGCTGGTCTGCTGGTCTGCCCGTCTGCTGCTTGTCCACATAAAATGGCAACCTAGGCTGGCCGCACTGCCTCGCCTTCCATGTTTAAAGGTCACCACTTTAAATGACCATAGCAATCTAGCAAGCCCTTTCTGGCAGAGTTAGGACAAGAAGTGACCTGGGAGGCAGATAGTGTTGTCTTGGTGACTTGAGTACATTAAACACTTTGCATGGAAGCAGGGAATTGGACAAGAAGAGTTAATAGGTATAACTGATTGATAAAATACCAATTATTTAAAAACATATTCCAAAGTTGAAGGAGGTTGGGTAAAATGCATTCAGAAAAATATTGATGGTTGTTGACGCTAGACATTTGGCTCATGGGGTGTGTTGTTTGCCATTCTTCTCTCTTTGGTATATGTTTGGAAATTTTCCTAATTAACAAGCAGGGGGGGAACGTATAGAGGAATTTAACTATTTCCTTTAAATAGTGATTGAGGGCTCGGCGCCTGTGGCTCAATGGGCTAAGGTGCCAGCCACGTACACCTGACCTGGCGGGTTCGAATCCAGCCTGGGCCCGCCAAACAACAATGATGGCTGCAACCAAAAAATGGCCAGGCATTGTGGCAGGCACCTGTAGTTCCAGCTACTTGGGAGGCAGAGGCAGGAGACTCGCTTGAGCTCAGGATTCAGAGGTTGCTGTGAGCTGTGATGCCATGGCACTCTAATTCAGGGTGACAGCTTGAGGCTCTGTCTCAAAAATAAAAATAAAGAAATAAATAGTGATTGAGGTGTGGAATTGAGAGCAAGAGAATTAAATGGAAATATTCAGTGGTAATCATAGTAATTCACTGATTTGCCCCCAGCTGCATATAATGGGATTTGACAAAACCTATTACATCTAGAAACTCAATTGGAAATATCTTGAGAATCTTACAAGGGCCTTAGAAGATAGCTAGATACCTGGAGAAGATACAAGTGTAGAAACCAATAGTTAAGTTCTGCAAAGGCAGTGCCAACTGAAAACGGTGGTGGAAAGGGACTTACTCACCAGAGCAATAATGAGCACCACCTAGAACCATCCTGAGTCAGAAAATGAATTCCACAAAGTTATTAGACTTTGCTAAGAAATGTAGGTGATTTGATTAAATGGATAGGAGGGTGGGTTGCCCTAAATTTTTGATACTTTGGGGGATTTCATTCAAGAGATACTAAAGGTCTTTAGAATCACTCGCAGCAAAAACATGTAAGAGATTATTTGACAAAGATGAGAAGGGTTGCAGGGACGTGCTGGGGGGTCAAGGGGAGTTTCTTCAGATGCCCTGAGCTAATCCCAAGGCAAACCATGGTCCAGGAGCTGGGTAGGGCCACTAGAACATGACCTTGAGGGATTTGTCCTTCTGTGTTTCAGTTGGAGCAGTGCCAGTCCTTTCCAAAGAAGTCTCATCAGGGGAGAGGGGCCGGCGCCTCAGTCAGGTGAAGACGCCACACAACCCCTTGGACTCCAGCGCCCCCCTGATGAAGAAGGGGAAGCAAAGGGAGGTGCCCAAGGCCAAGAAGCCAACCTCACTGAAGAAGGTGTGCACACAATTTCATATTTCCAGCTTTTAGAATGTTTAAATTATAAGGTTTATATTACTCAAATTTTGTTGTTGTTGTTGTTGTTTTTTGAGATAGTCTCACTTTGTTGCCTTTGGTAGAATGCCCTGGCATCATAGTTCACAGCAACCTCAAACTCTTGGGCTCAAAGTGATCCTCTTACCTCAGCCTTCCAAGTAGGTGGGACTACAGCCACCTTCCACAATGCCTGGCTGTTTTCAGAGATGAGATCTTGTTCTTTCTCAGGCTGGTCTCAAACTCCTGAGCTCAGGCAATCCACCCATCTCAGCTTCTCAGAGTGAGGAGTGAACCACTGTGCCCAGCCTTACTCAAACATTTTGTATCAAGATACGTTCATGATTCTCAAACCATTAATCCCTCAACCTTCCAGACTGATGTGACGAAGCATATGAAGCAGGGAAGGAAGGAAGATCTTTTCTTTCTTTCTTTCTTTCTTTTTTAACCTTTGCAATGACATAGAAAAATCAGTAATGGAGGGAATTGTATTTTCCTTCTCGCACGTTCTACCCCTATCTCACCCTAGATAATTAGAGTCAGTGCACAGGGTGCACTCTGTGCACCCTTCCAGTGGACAGTTGCATGTGTTCCTTCGGTTAATTTTCACAGCAACCTGGTGGTATATGTGCTAAGGTGACCATTCAGTGGCAGAATTGGCTTCATGGTCCAGGTCCCTGTCAATGTATCTGCTCTGTGCACCTGAGGAGAAAAGTGCTGCTCTAGGCTGGGGTGAGGGTTGGTCCAGCCTCTGGTAACTAGGTAGCACATGGCCTCTCTTAAGCCACACAGGCAAATTGGCACAAATTGAACTTGGGTACTTTATTTTACAGAAGAGCTTATGATCTCCTAAGTATAAGCATTTAGATGTTTTAATCATTGGTTTAATTTTTAAGATTATTTTGAAAGAACGGCAAGAGAGAAAGCAGCAGCGTCTCCAGGAAAATGCCACGAGCCCAGCTATTGCCAGTGATGTTGGGCAAGAGGGAGAAAGCGGTGGTGATGACCTGGCCCCTGAGCAGGTGGACCCCTCAGGTACTGACTCCTGTTTGCATCTGAAAAAAGTACTTCCAAACAAGATAGCCCTGAACAGAGTGAGCTGCGCTTAGCAAACTGTCCCAGACAGTCCTTCCACCTTTGTGGTGGAAGGGGGTAAGCTGTTAGAAATCAAGTTGCTGTGGATAGTGTCGCATGTGTGTCTCCAAAGGCATAGGCACTTGCTCCTGCTGGGCATTGCCAGGGGCAGCGGGGAGTTGCTTTGGTAGCTTCTGTCCAGTGGGTTGCCCGGTGTTCTATTACCTCATTGGGGTGGATGAGAGTTGCAAGTGCTCCCCATCCTTAACCATTCCATGGGGCATTGTCTTATTCTTACCATCCTGGGTGGTTGTGGTGTTTTGTACATTTTTAAATTCCTTCCCTTGGTGATCTGATACTTGGTTTGCCTTTTGGTGGTCTGTAGAGGTAATCAAGTGGGGAAAGGGAAACTAAATTTGGCCACTGAACTACACACTTAAAAATGGCTAACATGGTAAATTTCATGTATAATTTACAACAATAAAAATAAATTTGTAAACTGGGAGGAGGTGCACATCCAGGTTAGTCAGAATGTTGGTGTGACTGTCCCCACCCTTTCCCTGGGCATCCATTCTGTTTTCTTTGCCCTTTGTAAACTTCTCCACAGCGTTATCTGTGTAGCGTCTGGTCCCATCAGTGAGATTCCCTGGGCCAGCCTGTCAGTGTGTGTATGGGGCCCTTCAGATGTCATAGGATGGCTTTTTCCTCCGCGAAGGTCCAGGGGGGACAGATGAATCGGTCTCCTCCACTCCTGAGGCTGAGGGCAAGTCAGAAGAGCCACCGGGCATGGAGCTCCAGGGGGACATAGAGGCCAGCCACCTTGCTCCTGACCACGCCGCCTTCCCCAAGATCCACAGCCGCAGATTCAGGGAGTGAGTGAGCCCCTGACTTAAGTTTCGATCTGGCCTTGATTCACCCTAACAGTGCTGGGCACCGTAAACCTACATAGTTGGGCCACACTGCACTATAACCCTCATGGTTGGAAGTAGCCAGACACATCTAGTTATACGTAAGTCCGGAGAGCCTAATCATGGTGTCTGTATCTGGTTCTACTGAGGTTTCTGTCCTGTGGATAGTGCTGAAAGAAGTACCTTTAGTCCAGGTTTGAGATTGGAGAAGTTGGTAGGAAGGTGATGGCACATGACATTTGGGTCTCCCTTGATGGTTTCAATTTTATACCCTTTCTTAGGGGCAGGATTCTTTTAACCTTGTTTGTTCACTCTGTCTTCCTTTCTTCCCACTTTTCTTCCAGGATGGTCTCTCTAGGTAGTAGTTTTCACAGTGGGGAGATACACGGAGTGGCTGAGACAGGGTCCTGTGGCAAACCATGGCAGAGGGCAGGGAGTGGGAGGAAGAAGCCCCAGTATTTATTTACCTTTCATAAAATTGAATCAGTTAGGAATTCAGTTTTGATTACTTGTCACACTGATTTCTTGTCTGATGCTGTCTACATCTCTTCTTCCTGAGGTTGGATGGGAACAGTACATAGGGTCACAACCAGTAGTAGTTTCCTGATATTTGATATTTCTTTCAGTTATTGCAGCCAGATGCTTAGTAAGGAAGTGGATGCTTGTGTTACGGACCTCCTCAAAGAACTTGTCCGTTTTCAAGACCGTATGTACCAGAAAGATCCAGTCAAGGCCAAGACCAAACGCCGACTTGTGTTGGGGCTGAGGGAAGTTCTCAAACACCTGAAGCTCAAAAAGTTGAAATGTGTCATCATTTCTCCCAACTGTGAGAAGAT
>CAUYON010126596.1:0-27718 GCA_963573935.1 Arctocebus calabarensis | reverse complement strand
CAATTTCTCGCACCAGACGCTGGAAAGGAAGTTTGCGAATCAGAAGTTCAGTGGACTTCTGATAACGTCTTATTTCACGGAGTGCCACAGTACCAGGCCTGTAGCGATGAGGTTTCTTCACCCTCCAGTAGAGGGCGCACTTTTGCGAGCGGCTTCTGTAGCCAGTTGCTTCCTGGGTGCTTTACCACCGGTGGATTTACGGGCAGTCTGCTTTGTACGAGCCGTGGTATAAAGACCTCCTTATTTACCCCCTTCTCCTTCGGCTGGAGCTCGGTGAGCTAGAGGCGGCGCTGGCGTTAGACAGCGACGGCGGCGCGGCGGCAGCTGCGAACACTTTACTTTTATTCTTATGTACTGTTTGTTCCAAGGCATATTCACTGACGTTTTTGATGAAAAAAGACAAATTCTTCACATCAATAACATTTTATATTTAGTACAGATTTGTAGAGCTGTGTATAGAGATTGCATACGTGCAAGAATGTTCACAGAGAAAAAGACCAGAATGATGAAACCGAGCATGCAAGGGCTCTTACAGCCATTTACTGCACGTTCCCTTTAAAACAACCTGATCTGTTCTTCTTTTGTGGATGGCATGACCAGGTCCATTCTTCCTGACTGATTTGTCCATGCTCGGTGCATGTAACCATACAAGTAAATGCTGAACCTTCTAAATTTCATTTACTCCCAGCCCATGTTAATCTCTGCAGAGGCTCTTTGCTCTGAGTCTGCGGAATGGCTATGAGCATAGATCACTGTGAGGGGGTTGGCCCTTCATTTTATCCAGCAGTTCCTGCACCTGAATGACCACTGACCACCAGAATCATCTGGGGTGCCATCAAAACTTTTAAAGCCCCCATGAATGAACATCTCCATGAATCTGTCTCAAGAATATATGTTGTAAAAAGTTCTCCATGATTCTGATTCTCAGCCAGACTGGGGTCCTTAATCCATGTCCCTACTTTAAAGAAGGTACCTAGCTAAAACAGATAATATCTAAATGACAGGGACATGTATGAAATGCTTACAAAGTATTTAAAAATACATGTCAGAGCATTAACTCTTGAGATTTAGAGATAGCACATTGAGACTGGGTTCCAGGCAACTGCAATTTCCTTAAAAACTTCATAGGTTGGTCTCTTCATACCCCACTCTCAGATGAAAACACTGATTTAAATCATTCTTTACACAGAAGAGTAAAGTCTAATTTTAAAGATGACCAAAGATGTTTTGATTTATATTATGTGCTTATAAGATGCTGGTAACTAGTGATAGAAGTGACTGAATTTGACTAAAATTGCCCAGAGAGCAATTTTTTGTTCGTTAAAGGAACAAACAGGGTCTGAACTTTATCTCTGATAGGGGAGGAGAACTTAAGAAAATACAGAAACTGATTTTTAAATAAACTGCAATGTCCATCCTTTTCTTAAGGAATTGTGATCAGACTTATTTTAGTTACAAGTAGTAGAAACTCAACTATAACAAACAAAAACTGGCAATTTATTTTTTAATGTAAAGGAAAAGACCACCAAAAGTTGAGACTTCAGGTGCAGCTGGATTCAGAACCCCCCAAAATGACAGAGCTTTCTCTTTGTCTTTGCTCTCTGTTTTTCTCTTCACGTTGGCTTCATTCTCAAGCAAGCTTTCTCCAAGTGGTAAGAAAAAACGTAGCCATTGGCAGTCCCCAGACCATTTTCCTTAAGCAATCTAAAGAGAAAGTTCTGTCTCTTTTTCAGAATTCATAGTCCTGATCTGAAGAAACGCTGTCCCAGGGGCCTGGAGAAGGAGGCCTCTGAATGATCAACCTGGTGACAACTGCTCTCTGGGGCTCAGGACACCAGCTTATCCACTACAGCAGAGTGGGTCCCCAAAGGGGAAAGAGGAAAACAACTGCTAAGCAGGGAAAAAACAATAGCTATTTTCTACAGAACAAGTTGAATGTATTTGTTTTGTCTGTTCCAAATTCTAAGATTCATTAAACTTTGTAATATGTGGGGAAGGTCACACTCCAGGTACTTCTAGGGTAAGGAGAATATGTTTTAGATCTAGTTATGTATTTTTATGGCCCTTTGGGAAGGATATGTGACTGAAATGGACACTGAAGTTTGCTACATTTATCAAACTGAATTGATGGAGTAAATAAATGTCTGGACAGATACAAAAACAGGCATTTTATAAAGCTGTGGGCAGCCTATGTGGTAAAGTAGAAAGGATTAGCTGCCCTAATATGTTAGTTTGCAGATATGTTCCTGCAGTGAGAATATGACCTTGAACTCAAGCTACCCACAGCTTCCCAAAACCTGTGTAGTGATGCTTGCAAGAAATAATCAGGAAATGTTAAAATAAAAAATGTGTAATTCAAAATCCGTCGAGGTCGTCTATGAAGTACTTCCTTTACAACTATAAAAAGCAAAAATTAGGGAAATCCTTTTTATTAAATCCTATGATATTTTCACATCACTATTATGAAGTCAAGGTCAAAAAATAATTTAGTACTTGTATCTCTGTTGTGTAATGTGCCCTTCAAGAATGTTCTGTGGTGGATCTTGCTTGGTATTTGGTAATAAATATGTTACAACTAAAGTACAGCTTCATGATACAGACAAGCAATGATTTGTAATTCTGCTATCACTAATTGGCATCATAGAAGGGAGATCTTTATTGCCACTTGAAGTTATGAAAGGCACCTTTCTCAGCTTCACAAATGCAAACACTATGCTGTTGTCATGATTCCACCATTTATTCTGAGGTTATTTGAATGGAATTAGTCTGCTGTCTCTTTATACACAGACACACAATAGTAACACTTTTTGATCACTAACTATGTGACAGGTATAATACTAAGCCCTTTAATGTGTATTTTGTTTAATTCACGGAACAGCCACAGGAGATAGATACTTTGATTTCTTCGTTTTGCATATAAAGAGCCCGAGTCTTAGAGACTTCGTTTAAGTAACTTTCCCAGGGTCGCATACAAGGGAAAGAAATCTTGGGAACAGGATATGAGCCTCATTCTGCCTGACTTCAAAGCCCAAATTTGTGATGCCCAGGCCCTTTCCTCTTTTCCTCTCTCAACCCATGGCTGTATAACATTGAATAAAAAGTTTAAAGTTCTTAAGTGAAGGAGTCTAACCATATCAATCACCTATACCTGGTACACATTGCCCAATTAGATTGATTTTCATATTAAAATTGGAGCAGATACTTTAAATAATGTAATATACGTTGATCCTTATTTTAGTTCTGGTTTTACATATGCACGTTCACAGACATTTCTAGATGTTTCTAAACAATACAAGGTTTTCTGAATTTCTCTCAACCCTGCTTGTATGCTAATGTGTTAAAAAACTGTTTGCCTTTGATTTCTTTACTTCTAGTGGGGGAGATGAGGCAGGTATAAAATAACTACTACAAAGTGCAGTATGTGGCATGCTTCAAAGTGATGCTAGGGTAATCGTGCCCGTTCAAAACTATGGGGCTTCATGGATAGACGATCCTGATTCTAGCTCAGGTGATAAGAGAATGTCGAATGTAGAAGTGACCAAAAGGGTTGGCAGATTATTAAAAGGGCAGGGGCTAGAAGTGGACAGTGGTGCCAGAGAAACGAGGACACTTGCTTCGTTCCCCAGCTGTTTCTACTTGCACTGAGATGATACCCTGGAACTGGGTAACTCAGCAACCTATCCGCTGGGGGCTTCACGGCCTTACCACTTTTGGCCTACCACCCTGATTCTGTAGGTTTATTTCTTTCCCTGACCTCAGCCAATATCACATTAACTGGGAGCCATGGATAAGCATCATTATTCTTCGATCTGTGTACCTGTCCTGTCTTCCCATCGTAGACAGCCTGGGGGTGGAGCAGAGACTGGGCCAAGCAGTCAGAAACCAGGCAACACTATCATTGCCTGGGCCTACCCCTACTCTTCTCTACATAGGAGCCGCAGAGACTCTCCTATAGTCTGGTTGTTCATTAAAGGGGTTCTAACGAATTTGGTCCCTCACTGGAGGAAGCCTCCTCCTGTCTGAGTGTCCTCAGCAAAGCTGTTGCTAACATGGTCCACTTTCAGGGCTGCCCCCTGGTTCTGATATATTTAGGGCCTGTCAGTTCCAGTTTGGAACCAACTCCCTGGGATCTTCCTGGTGCAAATTAAAATAAAAACATCCTACTCACAAATCTATTAGTAGTGTTCTCTGGATAAAGCCTATTTCAACTGGTTACAAATTTAGCTAAGTGTGCAATCATCCATTCTATAATTTTCTATCTTATTTTCAAGATATGTCACTCAGAGTACTAATACCTAGATTTTACAACTTGCCCTAGATGAATTAATACGATTGTGCCTAATATAATTATGTGAATGAGCTGCCTTGAAAGGTAATTAAGTTTTTCACTACTGGAGCTACTCCAATGTAAGTTGGGTCACAAACTTGAGGAAATTTAAGTATTTGATGGATTTTTAGGCTAAGTTATCCTGAAGAACCCTTCCTGTCTTAAAATTTTATGATTCTATGTATTTTTTCCTTGTGCTTCTATGCTGATTTCTAATGACCAAATTTCCCCCTCCTAAATGTTGGCAGTTCACCCATTTGAGAATATTTTCTGGGACTGCTGTCAAGTTGTCCATTTTAGAGCCCGTAGATCCCTCTTTCTTCCTTTTGGTGGAAATCAAGCCAGCCCGCACCCATCTCCTGTCTTGTCTGTCTCTTCCACTTTCTGTTCTTTCTCAAACATCTGCATCAGCATTTCTGCTGCTCATTTGTGACTTCTGTGTTTACCTGGAGATATGATTTATCCAGGTCAGAATACTCGAACTCACTTAGAGCAGCCATATCCACTTTTATAATCCTTCAGCACTCTCTCTTGTCAACTCTCCCTTACCGAGGCTCACTCCTGTCTCTCCTGCCCAGTCCCCTCCAGACAAAGATCCAAGCAGAAGAGAGTAGAAGGCTCCACTTGCAGCTGTTGTTGGGGAACCTTTGAGCATGGGTAGAGCCCTGGCTCTAGCCTCCTCTAGTCTTTGGGCATCAACTCTAATTTAGGAAGCACTTCCTGTTCATCTGTGTCATGTTTAGAAGGCTTAGTTCATGCTGGTCCTTAGTCGCCTGAGGTTTCTGACCAGTTTGTATCTGGGAAATACTTTTCTGTGACTGCCTGTCCTTCTCTCCGTACTTTGTGCATATTCTCTAGTGAACCTGCTCCTGCAGCTCCTTTGGTCTGCCCTTCCTTCCTTATCAGGCTCATTCAGTCATTTCTAGTCTTGGAAAGTGCATCATGCCTGCCTTTACCTTGAACTTCTGCTACCTGTAGAAGCGTCTCTATGAGGCCAGATTTATATGTTTGGTCTAATGTCTAACTGTATTCTCCCTGTCCCCATCCCCACGAATTCTGAGGTGCTGGGGCCCTATTGGCTTGCTACGGCTGCCATAACAACTGCAGACTGGGTGGCTTACCCAAGAGAAATTTTATTTACTTAACAGTTCTGGACACTAGAAATTCATCTAGGACTAGCTCATTTGCAGCCTCTGTCCTAGATGGCTGGCTGCCTTCTCCCTGTGTCTTCACATGGTCTGCCTTCTGTCAACGATTGGGTCCAAATTTCCTCTTACTAGGGTACTGATCTTATTGGATTAGGACCCACCCTAATACCTCATTTTAACTAAGTTACATTTTAAAAGTCCCTTTCTGCAAATATAGTTGCTGTCTGAGAAACTGGGGGTTAGGACTGCAACTTCTTCTTTTTTTTTTTTTTAATTAAATCATAGCTGTGTACATTGATGCATTTATGGGATACAATGTGCTGGTTTTATATACAATTTGAAATACCTTCATCAGACTGGTTAACATAGGACTTCAACTTATTAATTTTGGGGGAGGGCACAATTCAACCCATAACAGGCCCCTTTCTACTTTAGCAGCTGGTAGCAACAGGTCAGAAGTAGGGTCACAGTAGCAGCTGTGGAATGGTTTTTGTTATTTTTTGGCCTCTTTCTTTACCTTGTAAAGATGAAATGTCAGGGTAAGATTGTCTCGGCCAATCTGCTCTTCCTAGGCTCACCCAATGTTCCAGAACTGAATTTCTCTCACTGTCCTCTCAACAAAGCAGCCCGAGGGCGTGCCTTCCTTTGCCCCAAAACTTCTATCAAAATCCTATCCTTGAAGCTCAACTCAGATACTACCCACTATGTTCCTGGTCTGTGCTGCTGTAGTACTCTGTCTATATGAGAACATTTGTAGTTATTTAATATTTCTATTGTGCTGATGTTACTTATCTAGTCCTTCTTGCTCGTATAGTGAGGACCTTGTAAGAACATTCTGTTCTCATGTTCATCTGGAATCACCCTAAGACACCAAACATTTGCTTTGGACCCAGAAACCATTCTCCATATACTGAACTGTTTGCATCTTTTCATAGATTTAGAAGGGCTATGAAGGCAATAAACATTTAATTTACTTTTTATAGTTACACATATTCTTAAAAGTACAATCTAACAAATCATTGATATAGTTCATATAATTATGGGGTTATTTTAATAGTTACTTTTAATGGGGACTTTATGTAATTACAATGTGCATTTTTTAATTAAATGTATTTTCCATATATTTTTCATGATGATCTCACCCAAAGCACTATTTATTCCTCACACTAATTTTGCATTTATTATTTATGATGGAGAATGCTTTTATCTGTTTTCCTTATCCTTTACTTTAAAATACAGTTCTTTGGTGAAGAGAGGCTGTGGCCTGTAAATATTTGCATCCCTGGAACCATGTAGTCAGTAGAGATAATGCAAGACATGTCACAGAGGACTGCCCTTCCTGCACATGTGCAAGTTTGTCATCTGACCACAACCACAAAAAGTTTCCTGGGAAATAGCCCATTTGAAAAAATTGTGAGTCCAGGAACTAGGAATCTTTCCATTTATGGTATCTCTCAGCATATGGTATCTCTCAGTGTTTCATGCTTAGAATGGATGTTGAACATTCATCCATTCATTTTTTGTAATACTAGAAGGCCTTGTGAGCACCATTTGTGATGAATCTCATCTTGGAAAAAAGTAGGATGTTTTCTTGGAAGAGAGTGAGGTGGCAGTGGGAGGTACAAGGGGTGAGCGGGTTGTGCCTTGAGCAAGGGCATTCAACCACAGGGGTATTGGGGCTGACACTAGACTGATTAAGCCTTATTAAGCCATATACCCTGGTGTAAAGATGTGTTAGCCCAGAAGAAGGGGAGAAAGAAAGGTCTTTTTCCATAATTAGCATAAAGACCTGTGTGTTCGACCCTGTGGACTAGCAAAGCCGTGGTGAGTGAGGAGAGATGGATACATTGTACAGTGGGGGGCCACAGTAGAAGCAGAGAGATCATTTAACAAGTTATTACAGATACCAGGAAGAGAGAAAGAAATGGTGCCTAGAACAAAGCAATGGATATAACTGATGAATGGGCTGATGGAGTATGTTCAGGAAAGAGAGGGGAGAATGAGATGTACCCCCAGAGCCCTAACCTGAACATTTGATGACCATTGTTACCATTTACTAAGATGAGGAAGACTGAGGGTGAGATCCAGAGTGGCAAGGGAGAAATTGAAAAGCTCTGTTTGGAGGAGTCTCACTACAGATTTTGCATGAAGATTTTCTATCAAAAAGCAATGAGAAGGCTCATCCTCTGTGTGCCCAAAACATAAAAGAAACAAAAGAGCTGAAACTAGGAGTTGTGAGAAGTCATTTAACATCTATTTGCCAAAGGAATTAGGTACCTATTACTTTCAAAGTCTTTTCCTGCCATAAAACACAGCCATTAATTTTGATTTCCTTTTGCTCATTTTTGTGATGTTCTTTGTGTAGGATACATGGAAAGGTGGCATGACAACTAGTAGTAAACTAGTGCAGATTTTCTAAGCTAAAAAACAAAACAACAGCACACACAAACAGACGTCAAGCTACTAGTTAACATATTTTAGCAATAGTGCTGGCTCAAAGATAGACCCTCAGAAGATGTGTGGATCTATTTTTATGCTTATACTGTCAGTAAAAGTTCCCTTGTTCACTGTGGATTTAGATCCTATGCACATCTATAGTTTATAGGGTATTCTGTTAACCCCTCTCTCCTAGATAACCATCAGCCTCCAATTTGATTTTGCAAAATTGGAAGGGAAAGTCTTTCCCCCATCAGCCAATTTCATGAACTAAAAGCAATGCCTCAATTCTTGACTCAAAGCCGAAAAGCTTTAACGGTCCATAAATGATTAAAACAGCAGCTGGTAATGTCTTGGAAACAGATTGATCAGTTGGAATGCCTTAAAATCTGTCTGGATTCTGCATGCCTTTGAGCAATATGAACTAATTCTGAGACTGACTAAGGTATTTGGAGACCAAAGATGTCAAGATAATTATGAAAACCCTGGGAGGGACTGCAGCTCTCTAAGGCAACCAGTAGCATATTTTAATACCCCAAAGTGGGGGAAATTTCGAAAGAGTTTTGGCACATGGGAACTCATGCTGACCCTTGTTTAACTGGCCACCATGCTTCAAGCCAAATCTCCCAGTATTGTCATTTGCTCATAGAAAATTGGTGTTTACTGTCTTCTTTCTATGTATCTGTTGTGAGAGGCAGTGGTAAATAAGACAGAGTCCTTGCCCTCCCTGTGCTTATGTCATGGTGGGAGGAAACAGTAACTTAGCAAATAAAGAATGTATAAAAATTAACAAAGCAATTAAGCCAAAAGGGTAAGATACTCCTTTAAATTGAAATATTAAGAAAGTCCTCTCCAAAGGGTTGACACTTGAGCAGAAACTTCAATGATGAGAAGGAAGAGGCCAACAGTGTAAATACCCGATAGAAAATTCTGTACCTGGAAAGGTGAGAATAGACTTGCCATAGTTGAAGAGCAGTGAGAAAGCAGATGAGGCTGGAGTCTGGTCAGTGAGGAGAGATGAGTAATAGGAAATAAGGTAGGAAAGGCTAACAGACTCCAAATGAATGTTGCCTTAGAGACCATAAATATTGCATTTAATTCTATGGGAAACTGATGGAGGTTTTAAGCAGAGTTTTAAACAAGAATAAGATTGAGCAAATTAATATTTAAAAAAAAAATCCCTCTAGCTGTTGTGTGACAAATGGGCTGTAGGTAGTGTAAATAGACAGAGAAGCACTAACAGGAGGGTTATTGCAGCTGTCAGGGCAAATGAAGATGGCAGCTTGGACATGGGTGGAAGTAGAAATATTCATCAGAAGTGGCTAGAAATGGGATGAAGTTTGAAGGAGGAGTTGACAGGATTTATTAGTGGATAGGATTGGGGGGATGAGGAAAAGAGAGAAGTAAAAGATGGCAGGATGACTTTAAGTTCTCTCCCTAAGAGACAGGGTGAATTAGGATTAACTGAGTGAATGAAATGGGTCTGAGGTGAGGAACAGGTTTGGATGGGGTGAAGGAGGAGTTCAGAAATTAGATTTGAACTTGTTAATGTGGGATTCCTGTAAGATACCTAAGTGGCCATACCAAATGGAGCATTAGAGCTCACTGGGTGAGTTACAGGAGAATAAGATAGATGCAGGAAAAGTGTAAAGACTGAATCCTACGACTCTTCCACCTTCAGAGAGTGCAAGTGAGTGTCTAGTAAGGTAGGACAAAACTAGGACATTGTGGGATCCTGGAAGTCAGGGGAAAGGAGTGTCAAGATGCTGAGTAAGAAGGCTGATAATTGGCCATTATATTTGTCAACACAAAGGTCATGACTATACTTGACGATAGAACTTTCTGTTAAGTGGTGGGGCCATAAGGCCTGACGTGGATGCATGAAATATAGACAAGTCTTTGAAGTTTTCCTAGAGAGGACTGGAGGGAAATCAGAAATAGCTTAGAGTGGATGGGGTTTTGTTGCCTTTTTTTTTTTTTTTAAGGTGATGGTTACAGCATTACTCTATGCCATTGAGAATGCTTTAAGGGAGAAATTGAGATGTAAAAAAGAGAATAGCAATATTTTCAAGAACAAAGTCTTTGAGTAAGTGAGAGGAGATGGCACCCAGGGCACAAATGGAAGGTTGGCTATTGATCAAAGCAGAGAATATTTTCCATGGAAACATTAGTGAAGACAGAGTATAATGGGACCGAAGGAAGTGGGTTTGCAAAGTATGTCATCAGTAAATAATCTAGACCTCACAAAATTGCTTCCATTTTCCAGTGAAATATGAAACAAAGGTCATCAGCTGAGAATGAGAAAGACAGAGAAGTGTTGTTGAAAGTTTAAGTAGAAAAAGAGAAAGCAAATTTGCCAAAAAGCCAAAGTAGGCTTACTGGGAAATACTCGAAAGGTCTGTAGTTATTAATACAAATTTGTCACTCAGGCTGTCATGTAGTAGTGTGATCATATAGCTCACTGGTATATGATCTTGAACTTCTGACCTCAAGTAATCCTCCCACCTTGGCCTCACAGAGTGTTGGGATTATAGGCACGAGACACTGTGCCTGGCCAGAATGTGTCCTCTTTGTTCCAAACAGCTGTAAGCATTGAATATCTCAGCAAAAAGAGTATGGTCCTGGGCAAAGGTCCCTGGGCCTGGGAGGTGGATAATAACCTTGAGTCTGTCATTCAATTTCCAGAGTCTCAAGTTCTTTATCTCTAAAATCTGGAAGATATTTTCTATCAGGCAGGTGATCATGCTTATCATGTTAGACAACATACTCATTAAATTTTTTTTTATTTTGCTTTAATAAACTTACCATCATACCTCTTCAGCCTTGTCAGAAAAACAAGTTATTTTCTGTGGATCCATGTGCTAAATTAAGTATTCATGAGTTAATGTGGATGGGTTGTCTGTGTGGCCTCAATTGAGCTCTGAAATGTTGAGATCTGTGGGAAAGGAAAGGAACACAATGGGGTTTTCAGACTAAAGACATAATGAACAGGACACTGAAGGGCTCAACAGGTAGAGCCTGAACTTGTGTATGGAAAGCTGAATGGAAGGAGAAAGTGAATATTGAAAAGGTAGAAGGACCAGGAGTGGCAGAAGGTGGCTATGGGCCAGGAGAAGGTCATATGTACAGTTCAATGTTTCTGTTTGGGCTTGAGACGGGAACTTTGACACATCTTCATTATTACCAATTGAGGGCCAAGCCCCAGACATGAGTCTTCAATCTACAAACTTTGACAGAAGTAAGGTAAGAATGTGGGCTGTGTGAGAGGCACTATCTGGGGTGGCACTTTGCTGTCCCAGATGTGGGGAAAAAGAAAGACTTGCATCAACAAAAGATTGGAATACAGCTGCTTAGCCCTGTTTCTCTGAACTTTTTCTATCCCAAGTTCAACCTCTCCCTTCCATCAAGCAAGTTACTGATTCGGAGTTGAAATTTGCAGTCAGCTATCATTGAATACATTAAAATAAGGAAATACTAATACATTTGGGATATATAGATGCAAATATTTTCAGGTAAGCCTTGATACAATTTGGTCAAAAGATTTGTACCCTATTGCTGAATCCCCATAGCACAAGACAGTGAATGTGAGTTATGAAGAATGAAATCGCTTGTGAAACAGATCCTTTTATACATGCTGCCTCTTTTAACCAACTCAAGTCTTTTTTCGAAAAAGCTGGGCAGTGAATAAAATCATCGTATTTCTCTTGGCTGAGTGTCTAGTGCTGGGGCATTCAGTGTTGGCTGGCTGGTCACTGAGCACTCCCTGTTCACGCAGGCACTGTTGTAAAATACCCTTGAAATGCACAATACAAGGGGTCCTTCATTATTTTTCAATAGCTGGGGATTGACTGCCAGGATTCACACTTCATCTCTTGTTCTGTTCATTCTAGGGTTTTCCCATGACAAAGTTCCAGTGCACTAAGGAAGATATACCACTCACCTCTCTTTTGGACCATTTGTTCATTCAGTATCTGACTGTGGAAATGAAATAACTGTACCAAAAAAATGCATAACCGTACTGGGAAACATATTCCATGGTTCATGCTCTTTGGGCATGAACCATGCTCATAGTTCATGCCCAAACCTGCTCTTTTTCCACCATGCTGCTATTCCCTGCCGTGGCTCAAGCAGAAAACTCACTCTCCCTTTTATTCCAAACAGAATTGGTCATGGAATCCTATCAGTTTAGCATTTGTTGTATGTATCCCCTCTTCATTTTCTACACTTTAGGATCTTAGAAGTCTCTCTCTCTTTTGGTTCTTAACTGATCTCTCTTTCCTATTTAATTTTCCTTCAGTGTTTCTCTTTGCAGCTGGGGTGATCTTTCTAAAAGTGAAAGCTATCACCCCCCTCCAGCCTTAAAATTCACACAGCTGCTTCCTGCTGCCCCAGGATAAGGCCATAGTCTGATACAGACCTGCAAAGTTCAGGGGGAACTGGATTTGCCACTTAAATTCCCACCTACCTTTCTGTCTACCTTGCATCTTTCCACCTTCCTTTTGTCCTGTGTCCAGGCTACATGTACTCCTTCAGGACAGTTTAATAAATGTTGCTCCGTGGACAAATATCTGCTTCAAGGGTAGAGAGGGATTCCAGATGGGAATTGTCCCTTCCTTTCAAAACACCCCAGCCCAATTTTCAGTTGTTCTGAGCCAGGGCATTATAGGTTTTTTTTTTCTCCCTTTTTAAAAGGAGGTTTCCAATCATTATGTCTCGGGGGTGTGCATTTATCTCTGTCTCTTTTTCTGTTAGACTCAGAGGGTGGTGGAAGCCATTTGAGTCTAAATGTCAGCTGTCATGAATGGGAAGTTTGAGGGCACAGCTGGAGCTGACTCTTAGTGGAGTGATATTTTTCTGTGAAGATTGCTTTATACAAGAAAGTGTATTTGAATCACAAATCCCATTTAAAGAATTATTTTGCTGCCACCACCAGTTGCAATAGCTGATAATCCCACAGTGGTCATTCTTCCTTCCAATTAGACAAAGTACAGTACTTATCTGTAACATTCAGCTTAAATCCGTAATCATCACCCAAGACAATTGCTAGTTACCTAATAATTATTCCAGAGTGAACCTTTTATACTTACTAAATGAGTAGGTGTAGTTTAGATATTTCTTAATCCTCACTCATCTAATTATAAATAGGTTTATTTCTAAGCACTATGTGTTTCCTTTCTAAAAATAAGTCTACAATGGTAGTGTATCTTCTAATCACTGTGCAGAGATACAGAATGAACAGAAAATTTGCTCCAACACCGATGCTCTTAAATAATGAGAATACTTTGATTCATTCAATAAGTATTTATTATCTACTACAGGCAAGCACAGTTCTAGGTGGTCAGGCTACAACAAATAAATCAGTTCATGGAGCTTATCATATTACTTCAGAATTGTATAGGATTTTGGAAAGCTCTTTTGTATATACATGCCTACTTTTGATTTTCACAATAACCTCATAGAGTAGACAGGGCCAGAATTATTACCACCCTCCTACAACTAAGAAACCCTGAGCTCAGAATGTCCTCATGACTTAAAACAAGGACATGTAGCCATAAGTGACAGATCTACCATCAGAATCAGGGTCTCCCAGTGCTGTTCTCAACATCTCATTTTTCCAATAACAATAATTCCTTGAGTTAGAAAACCTCATTGATTGTGCAATGGGAGGAAAGATCACTAAAAACACCTCACCATGAAGAAGCCCACTGTTTTTATGTCAGTTTTCCATTCTTTGTAGTGCCGATGACTTCTTGCTTCTTCCTCTGACTCCCATCTTACGTTTTTCCCACATTTCCATCTTCGTATCCATATAGCATCCTTGGGCGGCTTTCCAGGAAAGTGCCCATTGCCTCCATCCTCTCCAATATATACCTTCCTGGGTAGCTCAGCCAGTGCATTTACCGATGTGCCCCTGGGTAAAATGATTGGATGTGCTACTTTATTTATAATAGTCTGGACAAAGGGCACTGTTGATATGGAAGAAATGAAATGAGACTTTTAACACATTTATTTTTATTTATTTATTTTTTTATTTATTCGCAGTTTTGACTGGGGCTAGATTTGAACCTGCCACCTCTGGTATATGGGACCTTCACCTTACTCCTTTGAGCCACAGGTGCTGCCCAACACATTTATTTTTACCTTGTATTTAGAACATAAAATGAAGAGAAGAAGGAAGCAACAGTTTCCAGTCTGTCGCTCCCTGGTTCCCTCCTATTTTTCACCACTGGGTTTGGCTTATTCTGTAAGGTGTAACCTCTGGACTGTCTATGGATGAGGAATGATTGCAATGCGGGAAGCTGATGCCTGGTAGATTTGACATGCCTTTGTTCAGCCCGTGGTGGCCGGTAAGCAGGCATAGGAAGTCTGCACAAGTGGAAATTCTCGTACAGCTACCTATCTAAGGGAACAATAGTGGCAGAGAGCTGAACGGTTGTCATATGAGCATGATGTCTTTGTGCATAGATATGGCTATGTAAGGAAAGCATAGTGCCTTCCAGTGGAACCACAGACGAGAAAGCCCAAGGACCCACAGTGATGGGGTGGACCGTAGATCAAAGGAATAAGACAGTATTAGGGAATGTGCCACTGTGAGGGAAGGTACATGGCACTGAGTTCACCAGGAAATCATGCTGGTGGGACAGACCTGTGTTCTCTACAGGAGGAGAAACCTGAAAAATTTTAGCAGGATGGTGGTGAGGGTGGCACTGCCAGGAGGTCAAGCCACTATCTTCTCACTGGAGGGCAACCCCGTCCTCAGGGTAACACAGTCATCCAGAGCAGTGATTCTCAAACTGAAGCAATAGGATCGCCTGAATGGAAGGCTGAAATTGATTGAAATTGATTGCTGAGCCCTCACCTCCAAAGCTCCTGATTCAATCAGTCTGATGCTGCTAGTTGGGAGACCTCAAACTACTTATTAAATACTGTAACAGTCAGTTATGGAGGCTGTATAACCAGGAGGTGACCTGCAGTGGGAGGTCTCTCTCTCTCTCCCCCTACCTCCCTAGCTCTCCCTCTATCTTTTCCTTCTTTCTAATCCCTCCCTCTTCTCTCCTTTTCCCTCCCAGAATCCCCTTACTCAGTGGTTACTGCTGACTCGGAACCTGAAATGCTCAGTCACGCAGTCTCGCAACTAAATGGAGAGAGGGCCATCAGGGGCTGAAGGGAGTGACCCTCAGGCTAAAAACAGCCCAGTGCCCAAGAGCACATGTGAGATCAGCCATGAATTGAAGTTAGCAGTGCTGTCTGCCCTTGAGGACTTCCCCGTTGTACAGCCCACACTGGGAGGGGATGCTCGGGAGTGGCGGTAGATCACACTCATGCCCGGGAACGTCGTTTCTGCCCCCCACCCCCACCCCAAACAGCAGTAGAAACAACCTTTGAGTAAATGCCTAAAAACTATGATTTGATGCTATAGTAACAAAGAGATAAAAGATGTTGGTATTACTTCTCAGTTATTTTTAATTAAAAAAACTCAGTGCATTAGTTTGTGTATGATAAGTCACATTTATGAGAACTGAGAACATTTTGCATTTATAGCATTTATCCTCATAACAGCCCAATAAGGTCAGCATGATTATTATCCTTTTTTGTAAATGAAGAAACTGGGGCAAAAAGAGTTTAAATAATTTGCCCAAGGTCACAATGGGCTATAAGTGACAGAGGCAGGATCTGGACTAACACAGTTTGGTGTCAAAACCTAGGCTTGCTTTTAACCATTATGCCATACTCATTGGTGTTCCCCTGGGCAGGGGACTTTCAAGGCACCTTAACAAAATGGTCCCAAAATTTTGAACCAAATAAACCTCTCATGAAATTACCCATACTTAGCTAACTTGAGGTTAAGTACACACATAATCTTTCCCAAGCCTGCCCTCACTTCAGACACCAGCCTTAAATGTACACCAGTTGTGAGGTAGGGTTCAGGGGGGTGGGGTGAACTCAGGAAAGGGCTATACTCATGATTACAGTTTTATTATGGCAAAAATATAAAAATCAGAACCAGCCAAAGGAAGAGGCAAATAGGCAAAGCCCAGTGGCGTTTCAAATGTCACCTTCAGTCATTCTCATGGACCCATTAGCCTCCCAGTATCAAAGTATGACAGTACTCAAACATGATTATCAACCTTGTCAGCTCACCTAGGCTTCAGTGTCCAGAGTCCAGAATTTTCATTCATGTTTCTTTACATAGACATGCTGGATTGAACCCATGGTAATGTGGTTGAACTCAATCTCTGGCCACCCTTTGCTCCCTGGAGATAGGGCTGATATCATGTGGTACGAAGTCCCAACTCCTTAAGCTCATGGTTGACCTTTCTCGTGTGGTCAGTGCCCCCATCCTGAGTCGCGTCCTTAGCATGAACTATCAGGTGTGGTTCTATTAGATAGATAATTAAGATCGCTGGGCTCTTTAGTGGCAATAAAGGGCAGGCCCACAGGCTTGATGGGGCTCCACCTTAATCTTGTCCTGAGCAATTGCCCCACCTGAGAAGGAGTGAATGTCCTACAATCTATCAGTCAGAACTTAGTGTGCCAACTGCAAAGCAATGCAGAGGGCTCTCTCTCTTCCTGAGTCTACTGTACCTATGCCCATCTCTCTCCCATGGGCATAGGTACAGTAGACTCTGGAAGGTGACCCAGAATAACCTGAAGGTTAATTATCATGTCATTAGCTAAAATCTATATTGTAGTTCATATACCCCACGGACTTGCAGAGAGGCTCAGAGGCAGTCCCCAGGAGCAGTCAGACTCCATAGTTCCAGGGTGACCTCTGAACCACTGGGTGGGCCCAATCCAGACAGTATAAAACAGAACTTCCAGCTATAACCAAGGCCCTCTTTGTCATGACTAGGAAGCCCTGTCATTGTCTATGGTGAAAGTATCTTGCTTTGTAAACCTGTATCTTGCTTTTGCTCTATAAACCTATCTTTCTCTTCCTCAATAAACTTTGTTTCATGCTTGCCTTACTTTGGGGGGTTTGGTCATTCTTCGACAAAGAGCACACCAAGAATCAAGACCACAGATAACTGCCTGAGCCCCAAAAGTTCAGGGGCTCAGCATGAATAAGAAGGCTTTCTAGTCTCTTGGGAAGTTTTAAGGATTTAGGGGTTACCTCCCAGGAACTAGGAACAAGTGTCAGTTAAATTCTTTGTTACATAAAAGCACAGCACAGGGAGATGGTGAAACAGGGATGCCTGTTCAGATATAAATTTTATGATATCTTTGAGGTCAGCAGCTCTTTCTGTGCCATGCAGTAGTCTCACTGTCACAGAAAGGGGAAGAAATTTCTCCTAGTATTTCTGCAAATAATCAAGTACTTTATCAGGAAAGGTAGCACTGGAAAGTATCGGAATTAGAGGGAAGCTGGAGAGCTCTGCGTGGTGGACGATGTGTTGAGTGCAGCCCTGCAGTAATTTGCAATGAGCTCACACTCAGACAAACCAAATACAAAAGTGGTCCTTGCTGTAGCAAGGGAGTGAGTATCTGCTGTGTGAATTGAGGGCCACAGAACTCTGCCCTGTGAAGTTTTTATACACTCAACATGTAAATTACAGTTCTTGTGAATTGGGGTTGGTTCACATGTAAATGAGAAAATGCTTGAGTTAACCAAGTCTGCTTCTGAAAAGAATGGCTATCTAGGAACTAAAGACTGTACAGGGGGACATGCAAATAATAGGGAGGGATAGAGGGCTGTTCTAATTCCAAGGGACTTCTGAAATGAAAAATAATGAGAGGTGGGGTGGGAGAAGGGGAGGGTAAAACATCAGAGGAGGCAATCTTCCATGAAAATCCGCCTGTGTGCCATTAATGCATGTCTTTCCAAATAAGAGCCAGCAAATGAGAAAAGAGCAAGGGTGTATAAAGAGGTGAGCTCTGAAGGGAAGCAGGCTCTGCACAGACAGAGCCTTTTATTTTAAAGGGCTGACTGTTATTAAAATATGCACATTACACACTGCGTTTATAACTCACTCAAAACTTGGGATTTCCTATTATGTTCAAGCCCTCTTTGCTCTGAAATTGAAGTCTCTCAAAGTTGATGTATTTAAGTCTGAAGGAGGAAGAAGTGAGAGAATGCTTAATTTGGCCTGGCCATCCATCTGACTATCCTGGATGTTTGCAAGATTGATTCGTTTTGCCTTCTCAATGGCAAGCTTCCTCTACTCTCCCCTCACTAAACACAGTGCTGGCAGAGAAGGGCTTTTATGATGGCCCTGGCAGCCTTGGAACTGTTGAGCTCCCACTATTAGGTCTAACACTGCTGATTGAAGCGACATAACTTGGGGGACAGTAACAATGTAAAAAGACTTTTTCCTTTTTCCATTTTTTTTAAAGAAAGAAAAAATGTGTTCATATTCAGATGCAGCAACTAGCTATGATTTTAACAGGACATCCTTTGGTGACAAGGGATTAAAATGTCCACAGATGCTAAGTGGCACTTTAATGTCATGCCATAGCAACCTTTGCCTCAGATGTAGAGAAAGCTCCCTCTGCTGCCCCCTTGAGAGCTCGTCCACAGGTCTTGTGGCTAAATTCCTCCTCTCCTCTCTGAGTTTCCCCTTTCGTAGGTCTGTCTCCATCAACCAGAGGCAAAACCAATACTTGGCAGGAAGGAAGATCTGTCCCTGGGAGGCAAGGTCTGAATCTGGAAGGAGTACTGCAAAGGGGGCTGCTATTTAAGATCACCTGCTGTGATGCCAGGAAGCAGCGGGTGAAACAGCCGGGACTTTCGTATCTACTCAGATCAGGAGTAGCACCTTGCTTTTTGTCTAGTAGCCTGTGGCAAGTATTTCACTCTGAGCCTCCATTTACCCATCTGTAGAATTGGGATGATCACTAGATCTACCTCCCAAAGTTGTTCTGAAGGTTAAATGAGTCAACACTTGTGTAGTTCTTGAAACACAGCCGGTGCCTCCTCAGTACTGTACATAGATTTCTAGTTCAAACTGAAGCAAGCAGTTAATTACCATGGACTTTAAAAGGTTGATGCCTGAGGCTGGGCATGGTGGCTCAAGCCTGTAATCCTAGCCCTCTGGGAGGCCAAGTTTGGTGGATTACCTGAGCTCAGGAGTTCAAGACTAGCCTGAGCAAGAGTGAGACCCTGTCTCTACTAAAAAATATATATATATAAAAAGAATAAAAAACTAAGTGGGGGCTCGGCGCCTGTGGCTCAGTGGGCTAAGGCGCCAGCCACGTACACCTGAGCTGGCGGGTTCGAATCCAGCCTGGGCCCGCCAAACAACAATACGGCTGCAACCAAAAAATGACCGGGCGTTGTGGCGGGTGCCTGTAGTCCCAGCTACTTGGGAGGTGGAGGCAGGAGACTTGCTTGAGCCCAGGAATTGGAGTTTGCTGTGAGCTGTGATGTCACAGTGCTCTATCCAGGGTGACAGCTTGAGGCTCTGTCTCAAAAAAAAAACCCAAAAACTAAGTGGGCATTGTGGTTGGTGCCTGTAGTCCCAGCTACTTGGGAGGCTGAGGCCAGAAGGATCAGTTTAGCCTAGGAGTTTGGGGTTGCTGTGAGCTATGATGCCAGGGCACTCTACCCAGGACAATAGAGTGAGATTATGTCTTAAAAAAAAAATGCTGATGCCTAATTTATCTTATGATCTCCTGACTTAAGGGCCTGCTGCTACTGGGATCCTATGGTTCAACTGAGGACATTACTTATTAAATAAATAAAAGTGCCATTTGGCTGTCTTGCCCTGACACCTGCCTGAACAGAAAACTGATTCTCTTGGTGTGTAGAGTGGGTAGAAGGAGCCACACCCTCTGAGGTTTTTTCCACCCAGGCTATTGGCTTCTGTGCCCAGGCCGGGGAAACCTGGTGGGCTACATTTGAGCTACTTGCTGAACACATGGCCACAGAAATGGCGGGGGGCTGCCACATGGTGCTGAATGAGCCCAGGAGTGTGTTTGTTGATCTATAAAAATGCCAACCAGAGCCCTCTGGGTGTCCTGGTTCTCCCCTTTTCTTTCCCTTTGCAGGAGAGAGTGGACCTTTGAAGGGGTGGGCTGCGACCCAGTACGTTTGGGATTGCCTTGTTTACCAGTCCATCTTGCCCAAACTCAGATGACTGTTTGGGAAGCCTTGAAATGGTTTTTTGATCTAACATTTTAGTTTTCCATCATTCAGGTCTACGGGAGTTATTTTTAACCAATAATACCATCTTGAACAGTCTCAGAGTTTGCTGTAGGAGGCTGTGTTTTATCAGCAGATGCCTCCTGGTATACTTATACTTAAAAAGTAAACACAGTGAAATGGGGCATATTCCGTCACAAGGCTGGCTATGTAGCATATCAAATAGTGTGCATGTGCATACCAGTTCAAAATATGTCAGCATTTTCTGCTTTCTTCTTTTCTTTATTCCTTTCTTTTCTTTCTTCATTTATTTCCTTCTTTTGCTTTTTTCTTTCCCTTCCTTCCTTTTTTGCCACTTTTAAGTACTTGTATTTGAATACTCTAGTGAGGTAGTTAGAGATTATATTGTTTGTCTAGCATGGTTCAGAGGCTGTTTAGCATATCATTCTAGAATAAGGGCCAAATCTTGGCTTCACTGTTTGTTAACTATATGATCTTAGGCAAATTATCTAACCTCTTTAATTCTTAGTTGCAGTGTCCATGAAACATGTAAACAATAATATTGGGCTTATAAGATTCTTACAAATTTCAGATAATGTGGGAAGCACAGTGCCAGATGTGTCGTCAATGCTCAATAAATATTAACTACATGTTTTATTTAGGGAGAATTTTGTAAGTTTTAAAATATTACTATTAATGTTTGTGATTCATTTCTCAAGTTCAACCATTATGGAAATAATAACATAAATAAGTAGAAAGGAAGAAATAAGGTAGCTCCTAATATGAGTTTTTAATAAAGAACTGCAAATAAAATATCTAAAATATCTCGATGTCACCATTCTGAAGGTAGGAGCAACAAAGTTTTTGAGGAAGTGTCACCCACCCTTAGTGACCTTTAGCCATTTGGTTCAGTGTCCTTCCAAGTTAAAAAGGCCCTTGATACTAAATCTGCTTGTTCTCTCTTTTCTCTCTAAGCCCCATGGACTAACTTCTCCAAGTCCAAGTCCAGCCCTTTGGTCTCTACCACGGCCATGATGTTCTCAGCACCTTTGTCCTATGGTTGGGTCTTCTTGCTCCTTCACTTTTTGATTTTTTCCACTGTGCCCTCCAAAGCTTCTCCATCATGCCTCTCTTTATAAAGCCTCCCCTCCATCCACCTGAATTTCTCATGAAGACACCACTTTCCTCATGGTTTTCTTAAAGAGCAGCTGAGTGCTACCTTGCCTTGTGGTTCCTGGAGGGTGGGGCAGTAGACCGTTGCTCTATCTGCTTTGTTGCATCTATGACCCAACCCCTTCTTTTCACTGGTACTACCTTTCCCCTCCTTCTTGCTGTTGTTTCCTTTCCACTTCTAATTCACAAAGACACAATCTCTGTCTCCATCTCCAGTAGGCTGAAATCATTGGGTTCAGTGTCCACACACAGTCAACACTCCGGGCCTCAGTTCATTCACCTGTGTGTCTCCTCTTCCTTGACCTTTGATACTCCACCTCAAGAATCTAATCTGTATCTACCCCTGTACCTTGTTATCACCATCTCCAAAGTAAATAATTCAAGCATTTTACATTCTGTCTGAAACCTTGTCTTATTCTACTTTGCCTGCTCCCACACTCATACCAGGATCACTCTTGGGCATTTTTTCTATTTCATCATTCCCAGCAATTCAGTGACCTCTTTACTTATTACCTGAGCATCTTTTAATAGCATCATATGTATCTTAGATTCCAACATCTATTTTCTACCAGGACTCCTGCCAATACCCCTAATTTCCTTCCTTCTCTGTATTTTCATCACACCCATCAGATAAAACATGCATTTTTACTTCACATTATTATGCATAATCTGTTCATGTTCCTGAATAATAGAGTGCTGATAAAGAAAAATGATACATCAAAGTAGAAGACACGATGCTTACCAACCCTAAAGAGGTCTTCAACACTACCTGGCAAACCTTCTGTTTTTTCCTGATCAGCTCATTGTTCCAAACTCTATAATAAATATTTGAAATTTTTGCCAGTCTCTTCAAATCTCAATCTTCCCTCTGTCCCTGCCTCCTTGTACTTTGTAGAAAAATCAGTGGCCTTAAGAACATATTTGCAAACCTGCAAATAAGAGTTGCTGGTATTAATGTTATTAAGCCTGAAAACTTGGTATTGATCCTCTCCTCTCTTCCTCCTAGCAGAACAAGAAAACAGACTCTCCTTAGAAGTGACCCTCCACTTAAGCTCTGTATCCTGTCCCTTCCCCTTTCTCTGGAACCTTAAATCAATTCTCCTTTCTCTCTCACGTATGGTCAATGTCTTTCTTTCAACAAGAACTCTCCAACTCCAACAGAATTTCTTGATTCCTATCCCCATGCCAAATGCTTTCTTGTTTTCTTGATGGCTTCACCATATACCAGGTAGCTTGTGGCAGATTTCTGAAAGGCATCCTTGTTTTTCTCCCCCCACCCCCCGCCCCACACACACAATCTATCAGCAAGTCTTATTGCCTCAGCATCCACTGTTGAGCTAAATCTGATAGCTCCTCCCCAATTCACTATTATGGCTCTTGCACATGTACTACACAGTGGCTATCTAATAAGTGTACTGTCTTTTTGTTTCTTTTGATCTCCTGTAATCCATCCTTTCATAACAGGGAGACTACTGTTTTAGAGTTTAAATGAGATTCCATTCCCTCTGTTGAAAACCGTAGCTAGTCAAGGGAGACAGCGGGGTTTATGGTTTTGGTGATTACAGAAGGATCATTAACATTTCAGGGTCAAACATATCTCTAATAATTCCCTTAAGTTATAACAAATTCTACCTTTCCTAGTGTTTTATCAATAGGTGACCTGTATTAGCCCCCAGTTCTCAGATAGTTCTAACACAATGAAAGTTTCAAATTCTACCCTGGGGGGTGATGCTGAGTTGAAATGATTTGAATTGTCCCAAAAGGATGACCAGTGTCAAATTGTGGTGTGCAATTCATATAATTCATTGAAGATTGGCAGCCTGTGTCTGGTGTATATTGTAATTCTATATAACTTAAATATTTGATTCACATACACACACAAAAACCTCTGTGTTGCCAAAGAACAAAGAATTCATTGTGTTGCCAGGCTTAACTGTCTGGAACTTGATATTTGACTGCACAAATTTGCTAGTTTTACAATTCTTCCATAATTAAGTGTGATGTTAGCTTTCATTATGGCCATGACAAGTGTATCACACTTAACATATTAATGCCAATGCCTAAGCTCCTCTTGGGTAGATTTTCTTAAGAATCTGAAGGAGTCACTATGAATTTTCTAAATGATGATTTTTCACTATTTTAGGCCCTGAGACAATCAGCCTGTATATTCACAGCTTCCTGTGGTAGGAAAAATCAGAAACTTCTTTAATAAGCAAGGATCTTCAAAAAATGTTAAAAGTACTAGGAGGTCTTTGTTTGTGGATACTTCTGAATATACATGTGTAGAAATATCTTGGATGTATGATTAAATAAAAGAAAATTACTTAAAGTCTCTTCTGAAGAACAGTTTCCCTGAAATATCTTGTCTGTTGCTGTACCATGTTATTGCTAGAGCGTGGGCTGGGAGCCCATTTATACTGTGTTTTCCCCAGGCTGAAAACTATCAATCAACTACTAACCATTCAATTTTTTTCTTATCAAACTATAGATGGAGAAATGAATTTAGCTTCTTATGTTACAGTGACATTTTATGGGTATATTATTTTCTCACACTGGGAAAATTAAACTTCTCATAAGATTAAATTGAAATACTTATTGCTTTTCTTTGTTTTGAATCATTCTGAAGTCTTCCAGGCCTATGTTCTTTTGAAGGCATTTCTGCTTGGGTAAATTATAACAGTTCCAAGTTGAAGAACTGAGAATATAAAGTGAAAGTTAATGAAGAAAAATGTCCAAGGAATGGATTAATTGAAAATGAAACTTCACATGTAGGAACAACTTCCTCATTATTAGGGACTCATAGTAAAAGGAAGATGAGATTCAGAGGAAGCAGATGAGAAAAAGTAAGGCAAAGCCTTATAATGAAACCTGAATGAAGTAATTGATTTAAGAAGTTTACCTACGTAGAGTTGAAATGGGTGTGGTAAAGAGATGTGGAGCATGTGGAGAAATTTAGTTGTCCAAAGGTTTATGGCTGTATCAGCTCACTTCCCCCAATCAAGATGGCCAAGAATGGAGTGACTTTGAGAATACTAGCTCTCAGGATTCTAAAAGCACTGACTGAGACTTCAAGGAGGTTTTTTCTTAACTATCCTTGCCTTTCTTCTTCCCCATGCCAAAGGTATAACTGCCTACTGTTCAAAGCTGATGTATACGCTTTAACTTATAATGTCTGAGAAAGAAAGCACCAGATGTTGCATAGAAAATGTTCAAATTCAGCTTCAGATGGGGATATATTAGAATTTTGGCACCTAACATTTAGAATGTAAGAACTTGGAAAATGAACAAACCATCGCTGCGGGTAAAAAAAAAACAACAAACTAAAGTTAAGCTAAATATCTTGAGAAGAATGAGCAGTAGAAAGAGAAGTTATTCTAAGTTGCTCTGTCTTGTCATAAGAATAAAATCATATAAAATAGAAAGATCCATAGTATAGTTGCCAGCAGAACACCAGGTATGTATGCATAGTAGATATTCATTAATTATTTGTTGATTGAATAAGGTAATAATTCTGAGGCATAACAAACTAAACTTCTGTTGAGATATAACATTGTAAACCTTTCTTATTCCATATGAAGAAATGCATTGATGGTCAGGAAATCCTGAAGGGAAATGTAAAACAAAACAAAACAAAACAAAAAACAAAACAGGAAGGGAACTTGTAAGGAACCTCAAGAGGAGATTGGTAGATCCATCCTCTCATCTCTGTCACCTCTGACTCACCATGTCATGAGGACAACCCAGAAACCATGCGAAACACACCAAGAAGCTGCACTGCTTTCAAATGCATATCAGAAAGGAGATTGCATGACCTGCCTACTGACCCAGTGCAATCCATTAACAGACTTCAGAAAACCTTTCTTTATAGGTAACATTTACCTTTATCTTTAATCTTTCACTCAGCACATAATTATTAAGGGATTTCTATCTGTTAGTCACTGAAAATAGATTGTAGAGCAAAAGCAAACACAGCTGCTGCCCTGACGGACCTCATGGATCAAATGGAGAGAGCCACACAGATGTGAAATACATCTCGATAAGTCCTACAAGAGAAAATAGTCAGTGCTCTTTAAATTCTGGGCTTATAAAAATAGCCAGTTTCCTATCCATGCCACGAATCTCTTGATGGATTTTGTAATAACCTCTGGTCTCTGGTCTGACATGTAGAAAGCTGAGGAAGTCAGGACTTCTTTCCTCACAACAACAACCAAGGGGTGAACAAAATGAAAAATCAACAAGTTTTCTAGATAACTGAGGTCACAGAGCCAGATGTTGCCCTGAAAAATGGAAAAACAGACAGGTATAGACAGAGAACCATGGCTTACAGGGAGGAGGCATCCACAGCTAAAACCAGTATTGGTAAAAACAAAAACCCGAAAGCTCAATGTAGACTAACATAAGAGTTAAAAGTATGAAAGGGAGAGCCCAGTCTTGAGGGGAAGAGGTTCACTTTGCAGAGTTTTACCTGCAGAAGCCCTACCAGGTGCTCACTATGAAGAAGGGAGAGAAATCTATTCCTGCAAGAGAGGGTAAAGTAATCATTCTGGAACACACTCAGTGGTTTGTGTTCTCCTTCACAAGGGCTAGCCTGATAAATCAGGGAAACCGATTTGTCAAAGTCTGGTCAACTGGGGTTCTACCAAAGCCCTATCCATCTTGGGGAAGGGAAAATCGCAACTCCAGCCTCATCTAGGCTTCCACATGGGGGGGAGGGAAATACATAATTCAGGCTCACAAGACACAGAGCTACAGAATGCTCCCCCTACCTTACTAGGGTATCAGTAGGATTCCTATATAATAATAAGATATTAAATCTAAAGGAACCTCAAGCCTCAAATCTTACTTAAGGAGTCTTTACGGACATTTAGAAATAATAGGGGAGATAAAAACAAGGGCATTGGAGAAAATTTCAGCCTCTCACACCACAGCTATAGTAAATGGTAAACATAGCCTAAGTCCTAAGCATAAAACTAAAAGGTCTCTCTAACTTTCTTTTATCTCATACATCCTGCATGGCGCTCAACAAAAAATTTTTTAGATCTACTGAAAATACTGTCTGAAGAAGCAAAGCACCATCACAAGCAGACTCAAACAAAGCAAAGAGTTTGGAATTATCTGAAAGAATTTAAAATAAATGTGATTCATACATGAAAAACTGTAATAAAAATAGTGGACAATATGTAGAACAGATGGATAATGTAAGCACAGAAACTGAAAATCTAAGAAAGAATACAAAAGGAAGTTCTAGAAATGAAAAGTCCTGCATTGTACATGAAGAATACCTTTGTTGAGCTCATCAGTATACTGGACATGGATAAGGGAAAAATCAGGGAGCTTGAGGATTTGTCAGTAATTACTTCCAAAACCAAAATGCAGGGAGAAATAAAGAATGAAAAGGATGGAATATCCAAGAACTGTGAGACAATTACAAAATATGTGTTCTGCATGTAAGGGTAATATCAGAGGGAAAAGAAAGAGGAAAAGGAACAGAAGAAATACTTGAAATAATGTTGGCTGGGAACTTTTCAAAATCAATAGTGAATACCAAATCATAGATCAAGGAATCTCAGAGAATACCAAGTAGAATAAATACCAAAAATCTACACTTAGACTCATCATTTTCAAGCTGCAAAAAATCAAAGACAAAGAGGAAAGCCTGAGAGCCTATAGGTATATCTATCCTACAGAAAGGCAAGGATAAGAATTGCATTGTACTTCTCTTTAGAAACCATGCAAGAAGAAAATGGAATGAACTATTCAAAAATGTTGGAAGAAAAAATCCATACCAACCTAGAATTCTATATCCAGTGAAGTTATCTCTAAAAAGTGAAGGAAGAAGTACTTTCTCAGACAAACAAAAACTGAGGGGAATGTGTTGCTAGTAGGCTGCCTTGCATAAAATACATTTTAAAGGAAGTTCTTTACATAAAGAAAAAACGAGGATTAAAGAAGATATAAATGAGTAAAATAACATCTTTCACTTTTCTTACTCTTTTTTTTTTTTTTTTTTGTGGAGACAGAGTCTCACTCTATCACACTCAGTGGAGTGCAGTGGAGTCACAGCTCACAGCAACCTCCAGCTCTTGGGCTCAAGCGATTCTCTTGCCTTAGCCTCCAAAGTAGCTGGGACTACAGGTGCCCACCACAGCACCCAGCTAATTTTTGATGCAGTTTGGCCGGGGCTAGGTTTGAACCCACAGCCCTCAGTATGTGGGGTCGGTGCCCTACTTGCTGAGCCACAGGTGCCGCCTCTCTTCTGACTCTTAATTGATCTTAACAGGTAACAATTTTTTTTTTCCTTTTTTTTTTTTATTGTTGGGGATTCATTGAGGGTACAAGAAACCATGTTACACTGGTTGCATTTGTTGGGAAAAGTCCCTCTTACAATCGTGTTTTGCCCCCAAAAGGTGTGGCACACACCAAGACCCCAAGACTCCACCCCCTCACTCTTTCCCTCTCTCTGCTCTTCCTTTCCCCACCCCTCCCTCATTCTTCCTCTCTCTGCTCTCCCCTTCCTTCACCCCCACCGTGTCAATAATTGTCATTAATTGT